>JAWQUT010000071.1:2041209-2058800 GCA_033807755.1 Ellobium chinense
CCCCTTAACTCTCCAGTCTCAAATTGTGGCTGCCAATGCCTGGACAATCGTGACCGACATTAAGAAGACAATATCAATCCTAGACACCAGTTCCATCCCACGGAGAGGGCTCGCAGAGACGGAGGCGAACTGACAGAGTGAAGACTTTAATATGCGTCCACTAAGCTGAGGCAGCAGCCGAATCTGGGGAACCCCGTCATATATGCATGCCATCGCGATCCTTGAGGGAAAACATTGTGCAAGCCGGCAAGAGGATTAGGGTCATCGGGAGAGAAGGCTGACGGTGCAGATATATGCCAGGACAGAGATCGGTCACTAGACCAGAATCGGAATTTCACGGTCCATCTTTGAATTCATGCTCAAATATGGCCGCAGAAGTGGAGTTAGGCGAGGATAAGAAGCAAATTTACTGATTATAACGCCTTGGACAGAAATGAGGTTGAAAAAAGGAGACAGCGTGGGTCATACGGAAAAAGAAAGGAGAGAAATGAATAACTGAACGACCAACTTAGAAAGTATTCCACCACAAACAGTTAAACAACCTCAAAAACAATGACCACATTCACTCTGCAAACACCATTATCAAATTTCAGCAGTGGATTGTAGGAGCTGTAAATTCATCAAGAAAGCATCTTGCCCCTTGCATGCTGATGTACACGCAAAGGGAAAAAAGCCTAAAATAAAAAAGAAAAAGCTGCCTCCAAAAAACCCTCACGATCCGCTAGGACCGCACTGTGACAAAATGTCCATCGATATTGGACATCCGTAATCCCGTTAACGTGCCATCGGGTGGCAGCGGCTACTTCCAACCATTTCAGAGCCCGCGACTCTCAAATTATTCCACATGAAGACCTGCATATGGAAGTATGCCAGGCCTCCGAGAGGGAAATCTTATTAGCAGGCTGGAAAGAGTTCGGAGGTTTTTTATTTTTTTTTTAAGTGGGGAGGAGGGGGTTGGAGATAACGGAAATGGAGAGACGAGAAGAAGAAAGGCACAAGAAAGCAGAGTTGAAATGAAATGAATACAGGAATGCTGGATTCTTGAATTTAAATTCATTTAAAGAAGGTCCGGCCTCAAAATATTGGTCACATTACAGTGACAGAAAAACACGGACCAGACCATCAACAGAGGTCACAAAAAAGACAGAGATGGAGTACTAATAGTACCATAATGGCATTTTTCACCAGCTGCGAGTATGGTGGAATAGAGTGGCTGGTGTCTTTGATTAGAACACGGACAAAAATGGTGGATGGACTGATGGTAAAAAGAGACGAAGAAGAACCGCCAGCTTGAATGGTACAGCCCAAGAATGGAGACGAGAAAAGAGAGAGCAAGAGGAAAAAAAAAGGAAGAAGTAAAATTGGCCAATAATGTAGCATTAGTGCGTGATGGTCCGTTCGATGGAGGCTGAGCGCCCAAATTCCATTGGTCACCGAAAGCCCCTTGCGGACACTCACGGCCGGGGACTGAACGTTCGATAAAGTACCACGGGACCGATGGAACGGGAGACTTGATTACAAGATTTATTTTATGTCAGCCAATGGCCACTTCTGGACGTGAAGAAGATGGGGGGAGGTAGTTTNGGGGGGGGGGGGGTAAAGCTTCAATGGTCGAGGGGTCAAGACAGGAGACGCTCGATGGGAGCATACGTTGCCGTGGCTACCAGCATGAAAAATTCCATTGGTCATTTTATATTCTCCTTCCTGCCCAGTGGACGCCACTCGGTCCAGCCGGCCAGACTGGGCGTTCAATGAACTGCACAAGCCGTCCCGGGAGTAATACGATTTATACGCGAGCTGACCAATGAGTAAGAAGACTTGGGGGCGGACTAGACGTCGGCTACCCTAGACCAAACCCTTTCATTCCCTAACAGCATCTGGGGCCTTCGCGACGCGAAAGGAAGCCAAGCGACTTAACAAACAGTTTCCGCCACAATGTCGCCGAATCTAGGTGGGGATACGTTGTGACGAATGTTACAGCTACTCTGATCATTCAAAAGAACGGGGCTCAAGTTTTATTTTGACCATTTATCGACTTCACATGGAGGCATACTTCTGGAAGAAAATGCTCTTGAAAATGTGTCTCTTTCACATGCTATGATACCGACAAGAAGTAGAGATTTGAAAACCTCCACTGCCTCTAGAATCAGTCTTTATGTTTTGCTGATCGATATGCATGCAAGACTATTCCGGGGCGTCACTCCAACAGAAAAGACTCTTCGGTTTTCTCACACTCTGACCCAACAGGCAGTGGACGTGATTACAACAGACTTTATGGGAAGGACCCAGCATCTCAATGTTTGAACTCACTAGCCCTTGAGCTTCCTACCTCATTCTCTTCGCTCCCCTCTTTCCTAAATTTTCCTTCTCTGCAATATTAGCATTTTGAAATGACCGTAAGTGACACAAACTACCGTCCTGAAAACGTGGCGGTGTACAATTAGTGACCACATGTTACAGCCACAGCAACTACTTGCAACCATGCTTGATGAAATTTTGAGTAGTTACAATTCACCTTTAATCTGTATATTACGAGGACCAGTATGACGAATCTGAGCTATTGCAAACACACTGCAAGCCCCAAATTAATAGTTAGGTTAAATGTATGTTGGTCCAAGAGATTTACAAAATTTTGTACGAAATTTTTAACATGCTTAATACGAAATAATTTAAGGTCCTTTCAATTTCAGAATGAGCATGGTCGGATGCACTATACATGACACTTCAGACAAACGAATTGCACCTGCTTCTAATAGGACCCACATAATGTAATGTAGATCTACATTGCCTGGAACCAAACACGTGATTCGCATGTGAAAGGTTCCTTTGCCTGCCGAAATATTTGAAGCCCATGGATATGCCCGGGGAAATAGATGAGTCTATCATTTCCAGGAATCCACAATTACTTGTCCATGTTAATGTAAAAGGCAGTATTCCACAAAGTAGGTCAAATGCGAAGTATTGTCATTATATCAAGAACTACAGACCGAGTCTGAAGATATTATTAGAAATCATAATATATGTTATTTATTTTAAAAGCTAAAAAAAACTGACTGTATGCGATACCATCCTCCTTTAAACCTCGTTCGTCTTGAATACGATCTTTTACAGACGGTATGCACCCACAAGGAAAAGAAAGGCACGATGGAGAGAAGAAAAGCAAAGAAAATAGCTCAAGTTTGTTCAGAGGATAAAAGAACGTACAGTAAAACAGAAAAAGAGGCAGCGTTATGATGTGGACAAAACAAACAGCAGAATTAGGCCAGGGTGTACGGGCAACGCTCGTGGTCATCTTCTGATCAGAACAAAATTAACGAAGGCCACTTCCAATTAATTGGGACAAACCCCCATCTTTAGACACCCGTGTCTGAGAAAGTTATATTTTCGGCCTCCCCAAAGCTGCGTCCACAAACTGTATTGCTCCGAGGGAAAGAAAAAAGATGGTCTCTGAATAGACTGACCCAGTAGTGGACAATCTGATGACCCCAAGGGAAACAGAGGGAGTTGGGGAGGGTCAGTGAAAAGCTTGGCGTTTTCTGACCACTGTAGAAAGGTCAATATCATTAAAACCAACTCTGCCTAAAGGCAGTTGGCTGACCTCCAGGGATGTCCAGCATCGCGGGTTTTAATTAAGAAGGAGACAAAATATGGGGCAGTGTTAAAAGGGATAATCTGGACTGGTCTGTGTTCAATGTTTGTTTTCACAGAGATAGCCGCCGCGCTGCTGGTTATTGAAAGCTGGAATTGAAATATCTTTTTTTTTCTCTCGCTTTCCTTTGTACAGAAGAAAATGGCAGAACGGCTGTTGAGAATATTTTGAATTTTTTCTGCGTTTCTCCAAATCATCTTTCATTCTCCTTAAAATTCGAAGTAAAAAAAAAAAAAGAAAATCTAGTGATAGAACTTGGAAATGTGGGAAGGTAGTGACGAGAAAATGTCTGCTGAACTGATTATGAGACCTGACAGGAGTGACTGATTGATGCACAGAAAAAAACAGGAGACTGAAACACAAAGTAGCGGCTGAAGGACATACAGAGGATAGACTGACAGTCGGATAGACTGGTGAATAAATAGACAGGTATAATGACACGAACTGATCGATAGAAATAAAACAGAATAGAGAGATATTACAAATAAACAAACAAGTAAACAAACAAGCATACAGACATACAGATAGAAAGTTACAACTATACTGACATGAAGTAAAGATAACAGGTACTTATATGGAGGATATCATTCTGCAGCAGTTACGTCACCAAATGTATCAGAGTGGAAACTGACATTAAAGTTATTCAACTTCTCCAGAAAAACTGAATATTTTTTATCTACATTTTCATAACACTAAGCTAGAAATGAATATCGCAGAATGAGTAGAATTAAAATCAGTACATATTATTTGACTTTATCTCAGGTAATGTACTTATAGTGCTTTCCTGTAGTCTATGTATTCTCTTGTGATAAATAAGTCTGTCAAGGTGTGAAGTGAATTGTCTGGCTACCGCCTTATAAAGATCTTGTACTTGAACTTATTTAAAAAATACAATGAAATGCGGAGTTTCATAGTCAATAACTGTGGGATAAATTTAATGCATATTTTGTGACGTGACCACGTTCAAATTATTTCTCGCGCTCAAAGTAGAGAGACTGAAAAATGGACTTATAAAAACAATCTTACCTGAATGTGTGGTATTGGACTCTGCATCAGCCACCTGTTTAGGACGAAGCGGAGTCCGGGCTTCTCGCGTGGACGACGACGACGATGATGAAGATGAGGTGGTTGTGGAGGAAGAAGATGAGGAACCTTTCTCTTCTTTACTCTTTCCATCTTTCTCCTCCGCCCTGGAGGACAGATTGGTCTTCTCTCTCTCCCCGTTCACCAGACCGGCCGTATCAACCGAGTCTTCATTGTTCTCAGTGTCCTCTTCACCATCATCTCCTTCCTCTCTCCGCGACGACGACTTGGACATCTCCACGCCCTCATCATCCTCGTTCTCCTCGTCGTCGTCCCCGTCGTCCGTCCTCTCGCCGTTGGGTTCGTTGTTGTTGTTGCCGCCGCCGCCAGGTTTCCGACACGGTCCGTCAGCTGTGATGACATTCTCCTTGTCGCAGCACTGCTTCTTGTGCTTGATGAAGTGAACAATGTCGTGGAGGGCGAAGCTGGTCTGGCAGTCTCCGCACACCAGCAGGTCATTCTCCTGCTCCACTGCAAAGAGACAATGAAACAATATGGAATGAACATTTTGGTCAACAGGGTCGGATAAAAGAAACCGTCAACGAAAGGCAGGAAGTAAATGTTTGGCTTGTTTGGTTTGGGAAGCTCAACGAAATCTAAAGATGTTAAAAAAAAATATGAAATTGAAAATAAGACATTTATTTGCCCAGTAGGAAACTTGCTTTATAAGGCCATGCAGTATTAAAAATCTCAATCACAGCTGTACGTACACAAATAAAACAAAACACGGTATACTGAAGTCATGATGTAAATAAAAATTGTGACTCCTCTTCTAACCCCATCAATAAAAAACATCTTCAGGATAATTTGGTTAAAATGTCCATAGTTGAAACGCATGTGTATCTCAATCGCAATATTTCATAATAATAATAATAATAATAAAAAAAAGGCGAAGAATGAATACATAGTTCATGCAAAATGGGTCCTCTGAAACGAGAGGAGAAAAAGAAATTGATCTACTGACTGGCTGACAGATTCACTGTTATCTCACTGACAAGGCATGCAGATGAATATTGTAAGAAAATAAAATGTGTTTCTAGAAGAGTGATCAGGGCCTAGTTTGGCTATCATTCAAATTTCAATGACCTATACACTTTTATCTACATGCCATAAATTCAATATGCGCTAAGGGAATATTCATCATTACACACTCCAAAGACTGTCCATCCTAACTGCATTATGAAACAATTAATCGCACCTCTCAGGTGTGCATTCACTATGCGAGACAACAGCAAAAAACATACAAATAAATAAGCATCTCTCAGTTTCCCCTCCCCCTCTCCCCTTTCCATGGGCCTCTCCCCTCCCTTCAACGCGGTAAGATCCTGGACAGTGTCACGAAGTGTAGGTTCACTGCATCATTGTATAAATCGTGGTTTTAAAAAATATACGAAAACGAAATGAGATATCAGGAACGCTTCTTTTTTCATCTTCAAAACTGAAAACCTTCAGGCACACAGATGAGCTGAGGTATAATGAAAACTTATGATGGTGAAACAAACCCACAGACTGTGAGACTGGTCTATAGAATTCATTTTCGCCAAACTTAAGTACAGTACTATAAGTAAAACGGATTTTCCAAAACTCAGTAACCGCACTTTAGCTGAAAAACGAGTTAGCTCTGTATTCAGGGTAGCATTTCTTTATTAATTCATTCAAAACATAGCTGACCTTGAAACATGGACTCTTTAAAGAGTTACGCCATTTAAAGTTCGCCCCCCCCCTCCCACTGACGCTTTCATTTTTCATTTTATTTCCCTGTATTTCAGAAGCATTTCTGTGTCCACATACCGAGTTTTGGAAAAACACTTCTCAATTTCCTCCACATTCCCCAAATCGCCCCCCCCCCCCCNTGCCGTTCTGCGTCCCACTTGCTTTCAGTGTTGATCCACAAGGTCACATAAATATTCAAGGATGAAAATTTAATAACAAGAAGTAACCACTGATCTAGTCAAGTGAGTATAATAATATTGCGGTTATACATGCACCATAATGAGGTGTTGAAAGCGTTAGAAACAGAGCAAAAGAGACCTATGAACCAAGGGTAGAGCACAAGATGTCTTACAAAAGCCACTGGCGACGTTAAAAGAATGTATACAGTGATTATGTATACTGAGAGTAATAGTCACGAATGTAATGAAGCAGATGGAATGGTGAAAGTGAGAACAAAGCACCGATGAAGTGATTAAGATGAGAATTCTGTACAACAATGCAATATTTTATGTAGCAGGCGAAACTCTATATCATTTTTTTTTCTCACGTATGCATTTCGAACAAACTTGAAAACAGGTTTGTTTTCTTGCCAATAACTCGTTTCAAATAAACGGTTACATATTAACAAAGGCAAAATGATGAAACAGAAGGAATATGTCTTTGTAGTCCTGCATCAAAGTTCATGGTCCAAATTCCACCTAACTTGAAATGCTATCTATCCAATTTGTAACAAAACCAAAAAGTTTGAGGAGAGTTGATGTAATAATGATGTCAACTCTACTAGCATTGGACAGTCTCCTTACTTCACTAGCAAAGCTGGCAGCAAATATTAAATTGGACAGAGTATAAGAATAAGTAGGCAATTAATCACTTCACTTAAAAAGTTTACCATGAAACTAACAGAAACAACTAAACACAGAAAAATAAAATAACAAGAACAAGAAAAACAAATTTTAAAAACTCCTGGGGAGTTCAGAACAAATAAATTCGAAGGCATAATGAAAGTAACAAAAATGAAAAAAAAAAGGTAAACAAAGACATAATGTTAAAACTTGGAAGCCATGAAGCCATAGTGTTAATTCCGAGAAAATATTCAAGCTCTTTTATTATGATACAGAATAAATACAGATACTGAAATTATATAAAGAGAAAGAGAACAGAAAGCAGGAGGGCTCTTCTTTCCTTAGCATGAAACCTACCCAAAATGAAAAGATATAAATTTGAAAAAACAAAAAAAGAACTTAACACAGCTCTGAAATTTCAGTTTCAAAATTTGCGACTACTATTGCGTAAAAACGTAATAATATAGTTTCATGTAGCATTTCTATGGCTTAGAAAAATACGTTTTTTCTTTGCGCGTAGTAAATATGATGTAGCTTTTACAAAAGTTATTGGCAATTCAAAACAAACCTCTCTCCAGATAGGCATACAAAGTCCGCAAGAGCGAAAGGCTTTTGCTGGTGCCCATGCACCATATATCAGCATCCAACTCCACTGTGAATAGACGAATACATGCATGCTAATTAGGCTCCGCCTCTGCCTTGGCCGTACTGGCTTAAGACAACATACCAAGTCATGCAAACTAAATTAATGAGCTGCGCCAGCACACCAAACTGATTACCGACTCATTAATGCATGCCAGTTAGGTAAAAACTATACCAAACACATCACTGATTATGCAATGTAAGTTTATCGGGCAGCACCGAACCACCGGTCTCATGCATAAGAAATAACTTGCTTGCACCAATCATTCTACAAACCAAGTAATAATGCGTGCTAATTAAGCAGCACTGAACCAATCGTATCACGGATAAAAAAATAATCTGAACCAATCATTTTCCATACTACGAAGTGAATGCTATTTAGGCAACAGTGAACCAATCGTATCGCGAATAAGAGATGATCTGTACCAATCATTTCACATGATTATTATGCACTGAAGGCTGATTAAGCGGAGCTTAACCAATTATATGATTGAAAGATTCTTGTTCATGAAAAAAAAATTTAAAAATATGTACAGTCGACAACTAAAGTTCACCATCAGCACCCATGAACAAATTATGTTGGCCATACGAAATCGACAATTTCAACAAATCACAATTGTTACCTTTATAATTCGTGTATCAGTAAGTAAGAATACATGACAGTTAGTCTGTCAGTACTGCACCAATCAAATTGCGGACAATTCAGATTCTGCTCCACCCCAAAATTTCACCACACCCATTAAAACATGCTCTAAAAATTAAGCACTGCGCACATTTTCCGCAAATCTAAGCTACTAGTTTCCTTCCTCCCGGTTCCGTAATTTTAATAAGTTAGAGGTCATATTTCTGACGAACGCTGGCAGCAACAATTGAATTTAAAAAAAAAGGCATGCACTGCGCACACTACAAAACACCATATTGTCTCACACAAAACTGGTTCTATCGACTCATACATAGAACATACTCTGATATTTTAAAAAAAAAATAATAAAGATACAAAAACATGCTTCTGACAGTCTATCATAAATACTGTGTCATGCAAATTGTATAATTTACTACATAAAAAAGATACACTGGTATAATGTATACATAACAATAACTTTACTCCAGGTTGTAGGATATTTACATGGCTTAAATTATTGAAGAAACCGTGCAGTATGAAAGTGGTTCAATAATAATAATATGTACTTTCGGCATACTCTTAGAAATGCTGCTCATTAACTACTCACCACCACCCATCCCCAATCCGGACAAGATGTCTTCCTGAACAGACAGTCACCCAGACAAACAGGCAGACAAACAAACAGCCAGGATAGATAGATAGATAGATAGATAGATAGATAGAATGACAGGGATTTAAACTCCATCAAGATACCACTGAAGTATACAGAAGTCTTCCTGTAAATCTTAAGAATTGAATTTACAAAAAAACAACAACAACGAATTAGATATTACCCTCCCTCCTTACTGAACACGCAAATCATCACACTATCTTTCTACGAGCTGATAAACAGGGATGCAATGGGTATTCTTAAATGACTCTCCNCTTCCCCGCACCGCCTTTTAAAACTTTGCCTTCCTAAAGCGTTATATTATGAACAAAAAATTGCATTCAACATCACCTCTGCCCCCCACCCCCCCTCCTCCCTNCCTCCTCCCTCTATGATTCAGCCCCACTACATCATATGATTCGGCCCATCAACTTGAATGACCAATCACAATGGGGTCACCTTGGTGTATCATGTGGTACATATACCAGCAGCTCGCGAAACTGGGCCTCTTCCCCTCTGTCAGGTCAGTGACCAAATAAACACTGACTGAAAACCGCAGAGAGTCAACTGAGACATACTACAGTACAGCGCTACACGGAAGAAGACTTCCCTTACATTACAACAGCGCTGTGGAACTGCAGTGACGAGGTGGTTTGAAAATAAATAGGTAAGTAGTTCAAACATGCTGGGGCCAGGATGTCAGGTACCGAGGCGGTGCTCTTTCAGTAGAGCGGATAAAGAGTGTGAGATCTATTGGAAGGGGCGGGTTGAGGGGACACCTTGTCAAGCAGTTTGGGGCTCGCTATTTTTGANGGGGGGGGGGGGGGGGGAGGAGCCGGATAACTAGTCAGTCCTATTCCTATTACAGATCCCCTCTTTACCTTCTTTAAGTCTTTAACATCACGAGGTGAAAATGCTGGTAAACCACTTCAAGGGACTTTCTCGGTAGATCTTATAATAATTATATTTTTAATATATGTTAATATATGTTAATATATGGGCCTGTTATTCTATGGGTCCGTCAGAATGTGGAATAAACCTACAGACAATACCAGTGAGAGATGAGAATGGAGAGATGGACAGCACGAGTTGAGGGGGNGGGGGGGGGGGGGAGGAGGGGAGAGGAGAGTGTCACACATGAACATGGGGGTCAGGATGGCAAATACTAGAAATCTGATTGTTGCTTGGAGGAAACAGAAAGATGGGCCGGGCAGGGCGGGGTGAGTAGGGGGAGGGGGGGATAAAGGAAGACGGGAGAGAGGAATGTAAGAGACAAGGTGCCGAAGAGGGGAAAGGGGTAAGGTATTGGGACGGGAAAGAGACAAGGTGCGCGCGAGTACATAGAAAATGCCATTATCGCGTAGAAAAGAAGCGGGTGAGAGCGGAGGAAAATGGTAAATGTAAATATTTGCGACAAAAAAAGTCTATGTTAAGAGAGAGAGAGAGAGAGAGAGAGAGAGAGAGAGAGAGAGAGAGAGAGAGAGAGGGAGAGGGAGAGAGAGAGAGATAAAGAGAGAAAGATGAAGAGACAGAGAGGAGAAAGAAAGAAAGAACGCGAAAAGGTTTATAGGACATGGTGCCAATACTGCATGACAAATTATGGAGAGACTGAAAACGGAACATTTAACAGAGACACATCTCAACAAGTATGATAAAAACAGTGTACTTACTTTTAAGAATATAAAACTTCTCAAAGTCGCTAAACCATCTGAGCGACATCGATGGTCGTAAACGACACAAAATAAAAATAACTGAATCAACTCATCGAACTGTTAGCCTGTCAGCACACACAGTAATTCAAAGTTCAAATCTGATCATGTTGTCACGACTAAGTTCGACCACTGATTTTTATATTACTAGCCACAGAGTCATGTAAAAAATATCAAAATTCTCCATTCTACTGTCCGCGTACATATTATGACAGTCACAAAAAAGTTGTTCTTACGCTTAAAATAATTTACACGACGAAAGAAAATAAATAAAAAATCATGGATGCAATATAAAGTTTATTATTGATCAAACGTAGATTGAAATAACATAAGACTGGCTAGTCCCGGTGTCTATCCGATATTAATTTTCTTTTCCACCCTTTCCACATGCGACCGGGAGATGGGTTATCCGCATAATATTATCCCGACCGATCGGCTGGCTAGCTAACTAGTACTAGTGGAGAGAATAAAGGAAACCAGGCGGCATCACCGGTCGGCCTATCGCCGGCTAGCGACTAGACACCGCTTGGACCTAGCCATGGGATGGATGGACGGACCAACCGACCAGCGACCGCGCGAGGGGCCCACCCCTCCTCACCCCACCGCACCGCCCGGCCCGGCTCGGCCCGAGCTGGCCTTACTTGGCCCCCGAGCACCCTGATTTCTCTTGCCCGTCCTCTTTTTTAACAACAGTCGCAACGACTACACCGCGCTTCACCACTCTCTGTGGTAACAGCGTACCACCACCACCACCACTACTACTAAGGAGTTAGGCGAGTTTGTAGCTCACAGGGCACAGTTACTACCATCACCACTACTATACCACTAAAACCCTGTGAGTTTACCGATTTCTACCACCATCCACAGCCCTCCCCTGGTACGACATAAGGGAATAAATAAACAAAGGTGGCAGGATTCGACCCTTATTGTTTTTGCTGTAAGATGGTACTAACTAGAAGCCTAGTCGAAGCTTATATGTTTGTAGATACATACATTCTTCTAACACGTAGATTCTTGATATGGGGCGGCACGGAGGGAGGGAGAGGGGAACCGCGCGATAAATACTATAGAAGCATCTCTTATATTAATTTCATTGCGTTTATTGGACAGCATTTTAATTCGTTTCCAGCGATCTTCTGTATTTCGGTTGGAGTGTGAAAGAAAAAAAAAATGATAAATATGATTATCTCTCGTATTCGTGTCCTTGTGATGTCTCGGTACAAGAATATGGTTATCGTTTCTAGCATGTTCTTCTTTTCAAGATTTTGGAACAATCTTGAAGAAAAAAAAAATTAATATTATGCCCTGTTTATTAAAGGAAAGATGTGAATAATGGGCATGCGATCAGAAATATGAATAAATATAAAGGGGCGGAGTAAGAGTGGTAAGGAGAGACAAAGGTGACGTGAAGGTTTTAGTGTAGATCCGGTTATTTGCAACACGGTTTTAAGAAAAACTTGTCAAAAGAAACAAGAGGAAAAAAAAACATGAAGATAATATTTGCCTGTTCTGGTATAGATATTTGGACACTGGATAGGACGGCTTATAATAAATGTAGCAATTTTTACTTTAAAGTTCAAACCTAAATGACTGAAGAAAGAGAAGAAATTATTGTCATGCATAAATAAATGAAAGATAATGACTTCAGATTTTGGTGAAATTCATCGGATATCGTCTGGGTGTTTAAAAAGATAGTCAATTTCCTCAAGTGACGAGGTATATTTTTGTTTTTTAAATATGTCGTTAAAGCAAGAGAAAAAACGCATTTCCAGTGTGATCCCATGATTTGCAGTCATTTGTAAAAGTTAAATCTGTTTACATGTGATCAATCAATATGGAAAAGGACATCCATGACAAGGGGAATGAATTAAACACTCGAATAAGAGGATGATTTGATAGCGAGTACAAACAGACCGAGGCGGGGCGAGGCGTCATCTCAGGTCATATGATATCGACGGCAGCTACAGGTTTGTGGCTTTACGCCGTGATCGCAAGGATTAATGGTGGTAGTGGTGGTGGTGGTGATGCTGGTGGTGATTGTCATGCTGCTGGTAAAGGTGGGAAGTAGCTGTGGTGGTGGTGGTGATAGTCGTGCCTGCGAGCTGTGGTGGTAACATCAGCGATGGTAGTGATGGGGATGCTGGCAAAGGCGGATGAACGGGTGGTGATAGAAGTTGGTGTAGTGGAAGACAGGAAGACGATAGTAGCATACTGTAGGTGTTAGCAGCAGTAGTGGTGGTGGTGGGGGGACAATGGATAATGTCTATGATGAAAGAAAGATTGGAGGTGCTGGCAAAGGCGGATGGATGGAGAGGTGATACTGTGGAGTTGTGGTGGAGAGTGGCATTAGCAATGTTTTATAACTGTAAGGGTGGTGGTGGCAGCTGCGTCGCAGAGACTAATGTAGTTGTGGTAGTGGTAGTGGTAGGAACGAACTGGTACCAAGTTGACCAAGACATCTCTTTGCACATATTTTTGTTTGTTATGGTGAACTAAGGCTGAGAACATGAAAAGAGCTTGAGGTGGTAATGGCAAGTAACTGTACTGTTTGTAAAGAGTAACAGAGCAGCAGTAACAGAGATGTTAGGTAACTACTACGGTAGTACTGGTGGGAGGGATGCTGCTGACGGTGATAGTGACGGCGGTGGTGGTGATGATGATGCTGAAACGGCGGTGGTGGTAGCAATAGGTTATAGTGATGCTAGTAAATGGTGGCGGCGGCGGCGGTGGTGTTGATGATGATGATGATGATGATGATGATGATGATGATGATGATGATGATGATGATGATAATGATGATGATGATGATGATGNGTGGTGGTAGCAATAGGTTATAGTGATGCTAGTAAGTGGTGGCGGCGGCGGCGGTGGTGGTGATGATGATGATGATGATGATGACTAATGGTGATGGTACTAGCGATGGTGGTGACAAAGGCGGACGTGACAGTTTAGATGACTAAAATGGAAAGGCGGCACCAATAGTAATAGTGACACTAGGTGGGCTATGGCGGCGGTGGGAGCTGTTGCTCCTACCCTTCCCTACCGTGACCCATACCCTCGCACCTGATTATTATTACACGGAAAACAAAGACAGCGTTAATCAAGACAAGTGTAAAGCGGTGTAAATGTCAGTGGAGATCGAGAGAGGCTTGATGGATGGCACTAGTCCCCGGGCTAACTGTCTCTGACATGGACCACACTTGGCTGTTGTGTGAAGGGTGAGCACATGAGGCGAAGCTGTCAATAAAACGTCTCTCTCAAGTCAGTGAGTACACGCTGGATTTATTTGAATGTGTTGTTTTTGCTGTGGTAAACATGGGTTTGAGTACATAAAAGTTCTGAAGATTGGTGAAGAGGTAAGTTTTGTCCTCTCTGGGTTTCACTGTAGGAAGGGCGGGGGGAAGGGGGGCAGGTGGAGGGAGTGGAAGCTATCGGGATGAGAGTGGGGGATGATTCAGAGGAAGAAAAAAATAATGACTAGTATAAAATGACGAGAAAAGAAAACGTACCAAAATAATAACTGGATATGTTAAACGGTGAAATTGAAGAGAAAAGGTGTGAGTGTGTGTGTGTGTGTGTGGGGGGNGGGGGGGGGGTGGCCAGAAGAAATAAATAAATGAAGAAGCAGATAGGAAGACAAAAATCAAATTAAATTTTGTTTACTTTGAATGAAATGTGTCAATATTGCAGACTTTCTGACGGAAACAGAAGACGGAGAGAGAGAGAGAGAGAGAGAGAGAGAGAGAGAGAGAGAGAGAGAATATGAGAGAGAGAGAGAGAGTGAGTGAGTGAGTGAGAGAAAGACACTGAGAGAGATCAACGCCGGTAAGAAAGAAAAAAAAAAGAATAAACGCCAGAGAACGAGGAAAAAAGGACAAATAAACAAAACAAGAATCACCAGATGAAACTAGTTGAAAGTTGAAAGAGGAAGAAAGGATGAATATGAAAGAAAGAGATAAAAGGTGAAAAAAGGAAGAAAAGGACAAGGAGTATTAAAAAGAGAAGGAAAGAAAGAAGGAAATGAAGAGTAGAAAAGAGAGAGAGGAGAGACAGAGAAGGAGAGAGAGAGAGAGAGAGAGAGAGAGAGAGAGAAAGAAAGAGGGCCAGTAAGTGTCAATGACACAGGTCAGCCCTAAGTACACAATGAGTAGATGAAGTGGCGTGGACACGACCAAACCATCTCGTTATCACGGACAAACAATCAGCAGATTCCTATCAGGCCAATTACTGGCAGCAAGGCCCCACTATGGCCGGTGTGGATGACCGCTAACTTAATGCTGCCCTGCCACCCTTTGCCCGCCTGCTCCCCGCCCCCTCACAACCACATCAAAGGGCTGGAATGACATACATATACACCAGCCTAATGCTTGCAAACTACGGAGGGGCCAGCGTCTGGATTTTTCCTCCATCAACATCCTTCTCTCCTCTCACTGACCACAACTATCAGCATCTGTATATCAAGCAGTTCATTTTGCCTTCCATCTACAAACACACTAATCATGTATACTACGCTTATATACCCCACCTTCCGCCAGATACCTACGAACTTTTACAAAGTATGTCGTTTTATGATACCTACATCTCTCTACTCTAATCCATCCCGGCGTTTGCTTATTGACTTAATCATCTCAGTAATACAGTAGTTTCCGACTAAGATTCCGCTATTTTAACAGCCCGTATAGCTTGAGATTCAGCACTAACCGTGAAACGGAATATTTTTTTTCTATAGAATATAATGTAAGTTACATCAGGCCTGCAATTTTCTCCTTTTTTTTTTTTAACATAAGATCCCGATCTCATCAGCTCTTTTATGAGGGACTTGCTAATTTCCACGGACAGAATTTGAACCTAACTGCGCTCATCCCTGTTAGATCTCGCCTACATGAATGTACCATACTGTAACAAGGCGCAGGTGGATTGAAGACACATGGCCTTTCCCACCGGCGACATGCTCTTTGATGAACAACGCCACCATCATGATGCATTTCAAATTTCTGTACTTCTCTTCCTTCTTAGTTTATGCCGGATCGTTGGCTAAGATCCCGTTTTTCTTGTCTCTTGTGCCCTAGAATATTATAAAGAACTACTATGTAAATTTTTCTCTTCCTCACCTCATTCCCCTCTTAACTCCACGCTCTCTTCCATATTCCATGTTCCAGACTTACTTGATACACTTACCAACAACACAGTAAGAAATGTACATGTCTCTACAGGTCACAGCCTGCCCCACCCCGTCGCCCCCGCCCCCTTCTCCAAATTCCTCTTTCCAGCATCCCGTTTCTAACTGGTCAGTAACTTCTGGGAAAGCGACTGACCCTCCTTGACCGTACAGTCACCCGCGAGGTGCCATACTTTATTCCACCTTATGGCAGATTACATTTGTTTCGCCCTGCCTCCTTTTCTCCTCCTGCCCTGCCGGCAGTGTGTTTCTTGTTTCTTTATGTCATTAGTACGTACCTCCCGTTCTGTGAATGGGACCATGGGTGACTGAACTGCCAGGTCACAAACTTATAGACTTCATAGTAGTAATGTTTATATCAAGAAATTTAACCTCAGTTTAAGAAGAAACAATGCGACCTTTCCCTTGCAAAAGTTAAATCTTAGTCAGGCAAAAATAAACATTTTCTTTCCTGTGTCTGCCCCATCAGCACCAGTGCTGGACGCAAACTCTTTCGCGTTCATGATCCACATAAATGGGGACTGTCGTTACATAGTATTGTTGTTTTCTTTGAATTTTCACGTCTTCATAAAAGGATTCACTCACTCGTCAAAAGCCCAAAAAGCATATATACAAATCATAAATAAATTTAGTGACTTTTGACTGAATTCTTTGGCTTCTTCGCCACATTCTCGACGTCACACATTTGAGCCTGTAGTTTTTAAAAAAATTAGTTAAATATATTCCATTTTGATGGCAAGAGGCCGTGCCCCTATCCGAATGTTTTGTTTGTTTTCTAAATTTTTCCTGNTGGAACTTTCCAAGAGCATAGCAAACAGCAAACACAATTTTCTCCGAAACTGCCTTTAGATCTCTTACATTCACTCACAAACCCGCACACCTCATAAAGCTCGGATTGATTAATTTGGACTAGATTAGTCCCTGGGACTTCAAACTCGCAAGATCGCAACCTGCTGTGGACTGTGGTATCACGGGAGAGAAATAACTGGATTTCAGCACGGCATATCTTCTCTGAAATTCACCAAAGGGCGTCCATTAAGACATCTACAAACTTGCAAGATTTAACAAGGTTAGTTGCAGAAGATAAAAAAAACAAAACCAGACCGCAATGTGATATGTGAGCACATATTTACCGACAGAAAATGACAGGACAGATCAAACATCAAAACAAATATGCATCAATGAATGAATGAATCAGTCAATCAACCATCCAAATCAATCAATCGTATCAATAAAGACTTATGCACGCGCGCATGAGTACAGTGGCCTATGAATGAAATCGGCATCTCCGGTCCCGTTGAAAGGTCAAACCAATCTTCAAAACACAAAACACAAAACACAGGGCAGTGGTGGAAAAGTGTTTCTGACCTTGGAGGACAACACAACCCCTTCCAGGTCAGGGCACATCAGGTCAGCGTGGCTAGGCTGAGCCGCCCACTCTTCTTCAATATCTTCTTGTCTTAACACCTTCATCTCCTTCGCCCTTTCGGCTTGGGCCCCGCT
>JAWQUT010000071.1:2067487-2086187 GCA_033807755.1 Ellobium chinense
AGAGAGAGAGAGAGAGAGAGAGAGAGAGAGAGAGGGACAATTTCGTTTCCACTGGAATAAAAGAACTGTCCCCTAGAAAATTCCCCAGACAAAATATGCTAAGTTGTTCCTACTTTATAGGAAGTCATGGCCTCATTAAGGTATCAAAAGATTAAGCTCTGTGCCTGGCATTTCCCCGGCTGGACTAAACGTGCTGATGCTGATCTATGACTGATTTAAAAAAAAAAGGGGGATATATATTTCACAAATCCCACAGCAATTTTTTTCTCTCATCTCTTCTCCTCTTTGTCCCCACGCTTTTCGGACATTGGCCACTGCAGGTGTTGAGAAAGTCAGGGCATTGTATTCATAACATAACCTTTATTTCTCCCGCTTGCCTTCTATAGTGTTGGGCTTGAACAGTACGCCTTGTATTGCAGAGTCGCTGAACAGTGTCCAGCGCCCAACGACGGCACTTTCTCTTTTTCATAATGCCAGCGTTGTTGTGTCCAGCCGTAACGCTCGACCGCCAAGTCTCATAATGGTCATTATGTGATCTCGTCAGATCAGATAGCCACAGCGCGCTCCTCTTTTGTGGAATCTCCTATTGTGCTGCGCATGTATATCATTTATTCTCACCCCTCGTCCACCCGAACCCACCCCCTCCCCCTCCATTTGCCTTTCATACTCTCTGATCACGTTGCACGGGTTGGTGCTATAACTGGCATAAAACGCATAAAGGGTTCAAAAGGTCAGCCTGAAGGCCGTGAGTGTCCGGCAAAATGATAATGCCCTTTAGGTGGACATGTGTGATCATGTCTGATCACTTCAGCAGCAAAACAGTAGTTTACGATAGAGAAAGTCCGCACCCATGAAAAGCATATAGCAATAGTATTTATACTATTTAGAGGCTGTGGCTTTCTTCGCACTTAACCGGCCAGGCTGACTTCACCCTACTTTGAAACTGGCCGGTCCTATGCGAAGACCGAAGATATATACTTTCTATGGGCAGGTACAATCATCACGCATAAGAAGACATTTGTTGAGAGTTTTTGCTTTCTTTGGTATCAGTATTCACATCGAATGCATTTATAAACATTTATGTTGACACCACTTACGAAGAATGCAATGGGGAAAGTCCGCATCTTATTCAAAGTCAATGAAATCAAAATACTGAATTGTTAAAACCTACTCAAAAACCTGCAGCGTCTCCCGTCTCAACCTTACATGACCAGCCAACGCCTAGTGCAGCATCCTTTGCTTTCCATTGTTCAGAAGAACCTTCATAAAAAGTATGCCTCGCTGCATTATTGAGGTACACCTAAGGGATTCATCTGAATGAGGAAATTATACAATAATGTAATGCATCCGTGCATGTGAAACTGATACTTACTAATCAGGTAAATTTATTAAATGAGTACTTATTATCGAGGTTCTACTGTATTATTGTCAAGGACATAATACTATACATAATACGGTACTATGACATTTGAAATAAGTGATCATTGGCAACATAACTGATATTCATTTCTCAGTTATTTTCGGAGAAAGAACATAATACACAATAGGAAAGCCGGACAAGGAAGTGGACACAATGATTTCCATGGTGAGAAGTCATTGCCGCGACCATGTCCTGCTGGAGACAGAGCAAACGAGAGAAATGAAAAGACCAACTCCTGTCCGGCCGGCCGCAAACGACTAATTTCAAGAACTCATTTCCCTTCTCGTAAAAAGCCTTTTGTCTAAAGCCTCGTGCATCCAGCTGCCATTTCGGTCTCTTAATGACCTTCCTGAATCGGGTGGCCTTTTTTAAGCGGCTGACCTTTCCTGGTGGTCAAACACTAGCTCTGGTCATCTGTCCATGTCCAGTTTGTGTTTTTATCTGCAGCACCTGGACTCGCACTTGCTCGAAAAACAAGCTGCATTAACTGACCACAATGATAATGTCCTCTTGCTCTTGGCAGTCAAGGAAAAAAAAATGACCATGCTACCAAAGAGTGAATAAACCCCAGACAGAAATGGAGGAAAAGGGCAAAAGAGGAAAGTGCTAAAACACTGTGATGACCTTTTGCTCCTAATCTCGCGCGCACAAAAACATATTCGGACATCTGCCTGAGCCACGAGTGGACAAATGAAGGACACACGGGAGAACAATACGGACACACATAAAAGAGGAAGCCTGGACATTAGAACAAGAGCAAATGGTTCTTTGTGCATGTCCAATGGAAAGCTGTAAATACAACTGGTCATTCCGCGGCGCGAATTGACCACTTGGGTGAGTCTTCTCCACGCCCCCTTCCCAAACCAGAGACCGGACATAAAATATCGCCTTCAAAAAAGTGCCATCAACCGCTGCGAAACATGACCTAGACTTCTTCCATCGTTTTCTATTTGTTAAATATTCTACTGTGGGCACACTTCTGCCCGAAAATATATGAGAAGCCCTGGTGTAAATTGTGGTGATTATTAGTGGAAACGAGGACTAAACAATACAGACTATTTTAGCCTTATCTGAACACATGATTTTTGACAAAAAATGTGACGTGTCTTGCGGCCAGTCAAAAATCGCCATTTGACCAAATCAACTTACTGGTATGATATAAAAGCCTAATATGTGTACTTTCATCGGGTGAAAACATTTATGAACCAGCATTACTCTGGCCCGAGTTATAGTGGCAGGGAGTCACTCTGTTTGGAGACAAGATTTCCTATTAGGGTTGTGAGTTCATATATTTGCTCACAGTATTGGCAGTTTTGATTATAGATATGGTTTCACTCTCGATTTCCTCCGTAAAGAAAACACTTGATACCAGTTAGTCTACATCATTTCGGAACCTGCAATCTCAGTTCCTTTGCTAGAGACAAAGGTCTCATTTTGAACGGCTCCAAGTCATAAGCATTATGTCAAAATATAAGTCAAGGGCAAAAAAAAAAAAAGCTGTGATCCCTAACTTTGACGTGACCACTGACCGCTGAGACTCTCAAATCCATGAAACATTCTCACACTTAAGGCTTAAAGGAAGGGGAGGAAGAAAAATCTGAAGTGGACGCAGGAAGCACTGCCCAGCAACCACGAGCGTCTAAGAATCCCAATTGATGAATTGGCCAGGGCGATCCCCCGGTTCGCGAGCATTTGTCCAGAGGGTGGTTAGGTCAAGATCTGACCAATCAGGGACCCGTGGGGACCGGGATTCTGGCATCCATGGGAACAGCGGTGGCCACTAGCACTAATCCGGCTTCTACAACGGCCCAAATGGGCATTGGGGAACATTACTGTTATAGCATAATGAGCTTGTTTGCATGGCAGGGTTGGCTAGAGGAAGAGTATAAACGTAAATGAAAGCCAGGAAGAATGAAGACAGAAAGAAAGAAAGAAAGAGAAGCAGACAGGTAGAGAAAACACAAGGACGGATGGATCGAAAACAAATTGAGAAATGTAGTGGAACATAACATGCAAAGAAAAAAGAAGAAAAAAAAAGAGATGACAGAGAGAATGAAGAAAGGAATGACAACCAGAGCGCCAGCTAGGGCGGGGTAAGAGTGGTGAATCTGAAAAGCAACAGCTAACGATCAACCTGAGGACAAGGGCAGTTTTGCTGATTAATCTTTACTTGACAGTTTTAAACGAATGTAAGGATTAACTTGTGTTTTTCACTTGGCCCCCCTTTGTCCTCTGCATGACTATGTGATGGCTATTTCCCTCCGAGCCATGAACCGCGGTTTAATCGCGGTGGGAAGATATGGACAGAATATCCAATGCGTGAGGATTTTACTGTCATTTTTGTTGGAGGAGAGGAGGTCCTAGTAGGAGGGGGCATAGTGGGGGGGGNGTGGGGGGGGGGGAGGAAACTGAACAATGGTAAAACTGGACGTAATTGGGGAAGGTATACTTTATGCAAAATGAAAATACTGTGTGTACCTTATGACTTAACATATGGCTGAGTGGGAGGACAAAAGGAAAAAACTTTCATTTGCATCCCACATTTGCAATACGCACAAAAAGCCCATGAGGCTTAAAGACAAGTAAATATGGGTTTTCGCATAATGGAATTTGTAAAAATCTAAGTAGACAGAGCATACCTTCTGAAATATCTGAGGCCAAAGAAAAAGACGTCTCTTGCCCTAGGAAAACTTCACTGGCACAGGCAAAGCCGTCTCTACCAAGTATGAAACATAAATGTGAACAACAACAACAACAGCAACAACAACAACCGACAATGAGTAGGTTCACTTACTCAAGCGCAGCACCGTCATCATCGAAGGTTTTGGTAAAGTCTCAATGCTCGAACAACAGTTGCCCAATATCATGAAGGACGCAAGATATCACTATTAAACTTCGTGTGAAAGTGACTATGTGAAGTCAAAAAGTGACCTTGTATTGCGAGAGAACCTGGGCGGTGGTTGGACTTTTGAGATGAACGCTATTCGCGGTTTGCACGATTTCGAAAACACACATACAGACTTGAGTCACCAAAGGTTACTTGGAAATGACCGGTGCTCAGATATTTCTCCTGTATCGTGTGTCTCGGTAATAATAGCAAAACAAACTCCAAAAGAAGTGATCATATCCAGGCTATTACATGCATACTGGCTGATAATGTTAACTGATTCGGCTGAAATTTTTGACTTCCTCACTTATCACATGGGAAATGTGCACAAAATTCATGTAAAGTAAAAACACAAATACAGAAATCGGCATTGTAAACCAGAAGTAATTTCCGTCCCGTGGATTTACTTTAAATCTCTACTCTAAAAGAAAAAAAAACAACTGATGATAGTTTAATTGAAAAACCTGTGGAAAAGTCGTGATTACTGAACGTAAGAAGTTCTGTGCATCACGGGCTATCCTCTATTGTTGTAGCTGATATTAACTAATACAAACCAAATGGTGCATGATTGTATTATATTGGGCATACTTTCCTGCTCCCAGTAATTAATTCAGAGACTATTCAACGGACAAGTACTGCTAAAAGTCAATACTCAAATCAGCGCGAAATCTACGCAAACAAATAAGAATTCAACCCATAGCTACTTCCCATTCATTCATCCGTCTACTCAGAGCGTACAGTCACTTACTTACTAGAGTTATGGCATCAACATCAACAGGATCAAATGGTCGATAAAAGTAAATAACGAACAGTCTGCAGTCCACTGCACAAGTCACACAATGTCCGTGTTGGACATATTCACCCAATGAAATACACAACTGTAAGTTCTGCTTTGCTGTTAACGATTGGAACTGAAAGTGTTAGTCGTCTTTAATGTCCCCTAGGGCAAGGTGGCCCTATTCGAAAAAAAAACACAACAACGAATACGAAGGCAAGGAAAGGATAAATCCAAAGACTGGAAATGGGATCGGCACATGGGCCAAGTGTAAGTAGCATTATTTGGATACGAAATAACAAAGTGTAGTCTTCTCAGAAGATCAATAATGCGTTAAAGTTGTGATATTCAGCAAAAGCCATTTGACGCAGTGTCCACAATGGAAATTCACAGAAACCTGCATCCAGAACAAGGTTATTTCTTCCTAACTGTGTAGCAAAATGTTTCAAAGTGAGAGTCGGAGGACATGGCCAACTCTTGATGAGATGCAGTCCAGCCGTCCGCAAAGTGGGCCAGGCCCAAGACCGAAAAGCAAACCTCTGACCACAGGCCAGCAGCGGTCCAGCTCTAAAGTCCACAACATCGCCACCACCACCAGCACCATCACCACCAACAACAAACATCAACGCTGACAACAAGCCACTCATGTTTTGCCCCCCTTTCCCCATGCCCAACCCCGAAAACATACCACACACTCCCATGGGCTTCTTGTTTACACCTTGGCCATCAATCCTTGCACTGATCCAGCATCCCTAACCTTTGTGCCCTCTTCTCCAGCATTAGGCCTTGTTGCTCTCTTCACTATGTTCTACTAACTTTATATCCTCTACTTCTGGTCAGCCATACTGTTCTGTCTCTCTCCTGTCATGGCAGGTTTAAGTCAACTACGCAGTATTGCACTCCTCCCCACCCCTCATTTCCTAAATTACATCTTCATGTCCAATATTCTGGCCCTTCTCCCCTCCAAGACTTCTACATACCTACCCCGTCACTCCTCCATCACTGTTTCACCTTTGACTCCAATTATACCCATTGTCCGCTACCCTTTTTTTCACCCATGGATACGTCTCCCTACTCCCTCCCTTCTCACGTCCTCCCTTCCCTTCCCCATCGCCCAAGAAAAAAACTCCGCTCTCCCCTCCCCTATCCATCATGCCTTTCTCCCAATGTCCATTGTCAGCTCTAATATTTTTTGCCCTTCCCGACAAGGCCCTTGGGTCAATAATATTTGACAACACTTTTTTTTTTGTTTGTCCTAAGCTGGACATCCCTGAAGAGCTCTCGAAGCAAGAGTCCGCCATGTCCCATCCCATATCTCTTTCATTTTCATCTCCGTAGGCACCAACAGTAACGTTCCTCTGTCCGAATCGCAACATGGGTTCGTCCGTCTGGCCTGTGGCCAATGACAAGATTGCAGGCCCACGAAGAACTCATCGGAAGTTATTTTTAATGACACCTTGAAAAACCTTACTTGCTTTACGGATATTCTTGCCGCGTAAAATTTAGGCTTACAGAAATGCTAATGCCCGGAGTCTGCACACTGGCTATAATATTTACAAAGAGAGATTTTTTTTTTGTTTTCTAATCAGCGTGAACCAATTTCGCTTTCGATTCGATGGATGATGTGTAAGAAATTTCATGGCAATTCAAAGCAAAGGTTTCTTTTCCAAAGAGAGGGGAAAAAAAAAGGATTTTTTGGGGGGAGAAGAACCAAGGGGAAAAAGATTGTAAACTGACCTTTTTGAAACGCTACAAAAAAGTAATGCACGTGGCTAAACTAGATTAGCCAACGCCCAGTTTTTATTTATTATTTTATTTCTGTTTATCAATAACTTGTCATTCTTCAGCCGTTCACGTTTTCGAGCCTTACTCTCGGGTCATGGCAGTTACGAGATTGTTTGTCCTGGCTAGCTGAACTGAAAAGGTGAATTCCACAGGTCATTTTCAGCACATATCTGGCCCAACAGCCAAATGACTCTCAAATTTCCGTCCCCCCCCCCCCCCCCCCCCCCCCCCCCCCCCCNAAGTTATCAGACGCCGTGCAACCTGGCAGCCATAATTATTTGTCCAGCCCTGGACAGCACGTCTTCCCGAACCCAATTTCGCCACGCCGGTGCGGCGTTATCGTTCTGTTAAAACCTCGTAACTGTCTTAAGTAAAGAAGCTACATATGCGGTTTTGACTGAAAAGTAACGTGTTCTTCAAAAGGCAAAATACTCAACAGAAAAAGACTGACCACGTCAGCCGGGCAGTGGCTCTGTGCGCTGCTCGGCCAGGATATTTCAGCGGAGAGCCAGTGTCAAAAACAATCTGACAGAAATGCCAGATCAAACAACGCAACACGGAGAGAGCAGGCTGGGCAGGGAGGGACGCTCTGCGCGTATCTAGGCCAGATAGTTTGTGCAAAGAGGTGTGGGGGTGAGGATGGGTGTGGATGGGAACTTATGATTAACTTTATTTTTTGGTATTAAATAAAAATGGTAAGCTGTGATCTGGTGATACTTCACATATTAATTAAGAAGTTGTCTATTATCTGACCTTCTTGCCACATATAATATAACAAAACAAAACGAAACAAACAAAACAAAACAAAACAAAACAAAACTTAGATCTAAATCTTAAACTCTTTTTTCTAAGAATTTTTAAGATTACCATTGACAGTGACTCTATAGTCATGTATGCAAACATAAACAATTAAGTGTAATAATATAATAATCTGCCCCCCCTCCTCCCCTTTCTTTTTTTTACTTGGATATTGTGGGCCTTGAGTATCTTATTCCTATGCACAATCTTCCCACCGAACGAAGTCTTTGCCTCTCTATGTGGAGGAGAACGACTCGCATGTTTCCTTGTGAGAAAACCACAAAGGGTGACCGCTGGACAAAACAGATACCCCATACTGATAAGAACCAAGGCAACAAGAACCACAATAAAAACGCTACATCGTGGCATGATAAAGATCATCGCAAATGACAACAACGACGCTGACCAGCGAAGAGGAACAGCGAAAAAAAAAAGAGAGAGAGAGAGAGAAAGAAGAATAAAAAGGCAGATAGATACCGAGCGGTACAGTACATTATGTTGTAGGTAAATGACCTGGAGTGACCTCCCATCGTAGTTTTCCACAGTTCATTATTTATCTCCCTTGCCATCAAGCATGCCAGGGCTTATCAGTGTTAGAGTGATGTCCAGTACCAGATGGACCGTGCTACAGTGCTACACTGTAGCTTTTTAACTTTTTGCTACTCGGCAGAGTGAGAGAGCCTGCAGCCTGCGGGACACTAGCGGTAAAAATGTGGATCATTGCAAAACGGGAATATGAATGAGAAACTGACCCAAAAAAAAAATCCTGTTTCAGAATTTATCAAACTATAAAACACTAGTAATTGGAGTTAAGTAAGATGAATACAGCACAACACAAACAGACCCAATATTCGACTTAATAAGTAATCTTACTCGGCGTAAAGATGAAATCCAGAAATTTAACAAATACGTAAAAATTCTGCTGCTTTAACTAATTATCATTTTCACACTGAAGAAGACTTTTAAGTTGAAAATTTAAACTAAGTCCCAACGCACCGTTAAAAGGGTCCACGAAGGAAGACAATGTCCCGCAAACTGATACGTAACGGCCACTCTTACGTAGCAGTGAAAGAATGCAACGTTGAACACACAGCGCTCGCCAAATAAATAACTGAAGAAAAAACATGTGCATAGAAAGGTAAATAAGTATGTATTGTGTATTGAATATTTTTCTTTATATCTTAGACGTAAAGGAAACGTGGAAATGTACAAAATAAAATACAATGGTGGTGATGTGTACACTGGATATCTGTATCTAGTCACCGATGATCAAATGAAACCACAACGTATGTCTGATAAATTCTTGCACAAAGCTTACAACGCAGGAACCAAGTAAAATTTTACTAAAATGCATTATTCACGAACGGAGACGTCTATGAAGCAAGGAACAAGGTAATGAAGAAGAAGAAGAAGACGATCAAGAAGAAGAAGAGGAAGAAGAAGAAGAAGAAGAAGAAGAAGAAGAAGAAGAAGAAGAAGAAGGAGGAGGAGGAGGAGGAGGAGGAGGAGGAGAACAACAACAACAACAACAACAACAACAACAACAACAACAACTACTACTACTACTACTACAACAACAACAACAACAACAAGCGTACATTAAAAGAGAAAAAAAAATAAAAAAATAACCTCAGCTGACTGAATCAATATCGAAAAATAAAAATACATGGAGCTTTCTTGGTCACCTTTTTTTCCACGAACTACCCGCTTCGCGCTGGCATGTGGCAGAAATGCACGCGTGACTGTGCATCCATCGCGGCTGATGAATGGGGAGGACAACGCAAGCGACAAACAACGGGCACTGACCACTACAAGCATAAAACTAGAGAGGGGACAATAAACATACCGCAGGTCGGCCGGACAGCACTTAAGTGAGTGAAGGTGACCAGCGTCCGAGGTCAGCCGGGGTCATTTCAGGTCAAGCTAGCCTAACACAATAAAATAATTTACGCCTGTTGAAGATGCTACGCTATCTCTACCGGACGGAAAACTCAATCGAGGCCGGATTCTCGTGTCGGTCGCTGATAAGCGCACAGGCGATGACTCTACATCCACATTAATGATGTTAGCTTAGACGGGTGTAAATGTATTGCAACATGGTCTAAATCAAATTTGATACATGCAAAATGCTGCTGTCGAATTCGCAGGTAAAAAAGAGTAGCAAAATCATAAAACGGTGTAAACATAAACTTGAAAGTCTGATTTTAAAGAGTACGTTCTGTAAAGCCATGGGCTTTACCCTTTCAAGGTTTTCTCGCTTTACGTCACAGATCTAGGGCAAAACAGGCATTTAGCCTATGACAAAGTGTGGCTCCGGTGTGTATGACAAAGTATGACCAAGTTTTGCACTGCCTACCTACAATCGAAATCAAAGCATAAAGAATGAGACAAACACTATCATGCGAGTTGACAAAGCACAAAGGCAGAAGATGTTACAGCATAATATAATACATGAAAGTAACTGCTGCCAAGTAAATCCAACAAACCATCGTTGTAATTGTCGTGTTGGGTTGAAGCATCCAGACACTTTATATACTGCAATAACAATACACAACGCTCTTCTACTCACAAACGCCGACAATTGAATGCAACCCCCGAGGCTTATCGCATTCTCAACGTAAACGACAGTAAAGAACGCAGAGAGTGCAGACAAATTGTGCACCCTACAACGCCTGTAGAACATACACGAGGCAATGCAATATCACATCCCGCTGTCACTCAGCCCAAGCCTTGATAACAATCTAATAAAAACATAACTGGGCTTATCGCTGCACCTCCCCCGCTATTGTTTCTTTCCTCAATGGCATCGTCACGGCACATATCCATTGTCAGCACTCACAGGCGAGGGTTGTCAACTCTACGCTCGGCTTCCCACCCCATCTCTCCCCTCCCCTCCTTCCCATCCCTACCCTTCTTTCTACCTCTCCTCTTCCTCCAGCACTCCCCAGCTCTCCCTCCCTCCCTCCTACCCTTCCTGCCTCGGCTTTCCTATAAACTTGTCTACCGCACGCCACTGCTATAATGTAGCTTTACTTACTCACGCCTGTCTTTATTGAAGTCGTCTCGAATCTTTTCTTCCTCTTGCAACAGAGGCGTTGCCACCTTATAACTACCTTGCCTCCATCTAGTTAAACGAATATCCTCCCTCCCTTCCCCCATCTTTTTCAACCACCCCTCGGCTACCTACAGCTTATTTACACTCTGCACGACAACGGTGTCACATTACTTTCTCCTCACTTCCCCCTCCCCCTCCCCAACCAACCAACCAACCAACCAACCAACCAACCAACCAACTTACCAACCAGTTTCCCCATCGCCACTTTTTTTTATATCGTACCAACCAACCAACCAGTTTCCCCATCGCCACTTTTTTTATATCGTACAACTAGTCTATCCACTTCCACCTCAGAGAGTCCTCTCCATGTCAGTCTCCTCTAGGAATAATAGGCATTACTTAACCTTTTTCGCCTAACCGTTTAACCAGAGAGCTTTAATTCTAAGTTCGATCTCTTATGCATCATTACGGCAAAGATAAGCATGCGAAGAAGGCATTTCCTGTTGCTACGGTCATACTGCACGTAACGACCTAGATGTGAAATTCACATCTCATTCTAGTTCGTGACTTGCAATATGATCCCAACATCAACGAATGCAATTTTATGCATTGCAACGACAGACTTTATGATGTTCCAACTTGAAATAAAAGCTCTCTATTAATTGCCATTACTTAAACATTTTCCACCTAATCGTTTTATAATCTTTCCCCTCATCCCTTGGTGATTTTACAAAAAGAAAAAGAAAATTCTCTCTTGTCACAATATCAATTTCGAAATCAATCTGAACATTTTTTTTGTTCCATCTTTTTTTTCCCCAGCTTCTCTTGTTTCTATCCTGCTGTGCCAGCAGTAAGCAGTTCTGCTCCTGTGTGCTAACGCATTTCATATTAACCAACAGGACCTCAACCTAAAAACTTTGATTATGTATTATGATAGAGTTGTAGAACACTGCATGCTACAGCATCGTGAAAGCAGTTCCTTACGAGATAAATAAAGTCTTTTTTTAGGGGGTCCTTCTTTTTCTGCTCTCTTGTGGCCCTGAAAACCGACAGTGTGTTTAATTTCGCCGTAAATTAACTCTTTTCCTCAACCTCAACACTGACAAACGTTCATTCGTTTACGGCGAAATGGAGTTTGTCCCCTTATTGTCCATGTTGAAGTTTATTCACTAACTCTAGCAACTAGCAAAAAAAAACAACAAAACTGGACATTATGGACTCGTATCCTTGTATTCAAATCCTTGAGGCTCTCTTGTGTATAAAATATTCTCTCTCTCTCTTTCCATTTTTCTCCCCGTCATAGATAGCTTGCAACAGACTCCCCCTATCCGTGACACGCCACTAATCAATACTGAGGTGTTAATGTGCGGCTGACTACATCTCTTTACCGTCTCACTTTCCTCCATTTCTCTTTACCTAAGAGACTGCAAATGATAAGGTGATAGCCTAACTATGCGCCAATAAGTTTCGTGGCAATCCATAACTCTCAAAGACACACACACACACACTCCCGTTGGAATATAGTAAGTATGTAACAGAGGACCGGTATTTCAGAAATTTGTAAGATTTATGAGTTCGAAGGAAGCAATAAGAAATAAAAAAATTCCTGTATTCAGAGGGCATAATTTACTTTCAAGTGTGGCTCTCTTACGGACCGTTATGTCAGAGGCAGACGTGCGCATATCGTCAGGCTTATTACACATTCGCCCAACTATTTTTTGAGGTTTTGAGAAATTGAGCGCTTTCAACTTGTTGCTCCAAGCATCAAATGAGTCAGATGTGGTTTAGCTTGTAAAACTGGGATATAATAACGAGTCAACCTCTATGTTTGTATTAAGGGGAAATGCTACTCATTCCCAATGGTTGTAATGCAGATTACTTGATGGGCAACTTAATATGAAAAAGCAGATAAATGGAAGATCATAGTAATATAAACAACTTAAATCATTAAAAAAAAAGACTTAGGCGAGTGTGGAATAAACGTGACGATATGGTATTTCCGGACATAAGGGTCATTATGCACATTATGAACTTGTTGTGAAATTCACATAATAAAATTCACGCTCGTATCGTGCAATATAATCATAACCCCACAAAATATCATATCATGTGCACAGCTACATAACGATCCATAACAGATCCGGACTCTAAATTAGAAGCTCTCTATTATATTCACTACTCCATTTCTCAAAGTTTATCTTTCCCGTATCAATAAATCTAAAGTAGCTCCACGTTCACTGTGAAACATAAATATATGTACAAGCGCCATCATATAACAGCACGAAGCTGAACGTAGAGTAGAAGACAGCAGATACATTTTTCTGTTTCTTTTGTGGTTATCTAGATCTACCTGCGCCCAAACCAAAACATTCCCCTGATATCAAATTTCAAGTCCCAGCCCGTCTCCCCACATGGTTCGGTTCGGTTCCCACCAAAAGCCCAAGGTCTCGGTAATTCACCGCCCATCGTCCACGATCAAGTGGTGGTCATTTCAGGTCAGATGGGAGGTCAGCGTGTGGTCATCTACCTCTGACCCATTTGATAATGGTCAAGAAATGGCTAGAAAAACTTCTATTTGTTGCACGGAAGAAAAACCTTTCAGACTGGGTCTGTTCTCACGTTTCGTGCAAAGCAGCCATTATTGACGCGGCCGTCCGTTAGAAGACCACGTGACAAAGGGAGAGAAGCATAATCGATCGACAAAAGTTTTTTCTGAGAACATGTCGCTGAAATAGGGATATTTTTAAGATTAATTAAACTGTGCTGTTTAATTAGAATTAATAAACACAAAGTCATAAAGAGAAAAAAACAAAAACAAAACAAAACAAAAACATGAATACATGAAAGAAGAAAGGAACAGATGAACAAATAAACATCAACATAGAAAACTAAGGACTACATATTCATCTTGCTATCAGAGCAGTGTGTTCAAACATTAAATGAACTTCCAATTCACTTTTCTAAAAACTGAAAAAAGCTTTTACGTGGCTATACTAAGTCAACCGACGCCTACTTTTTAATTTTTCTCGCAGCTCTTTTGCAATCACAACAATGTCTTGCTTACCAATAACTATAAGCATTATTCAGCCGTTGATGCTTTCGAGCCTCACTCTCAGGCCATGGCAAATGCGGGAATGTTTGTTCCGGCTAGCTAATTCGAAAAGATAATTTAAACAAAATTAAAATGATATTAAAAAAAACCTCATCCCTACTGTTTATCATCTAGGGCAGTGATTTTCAGGTTTTTTGAAGTATCGAAATACATCAACAGCTGTAGGGGAATATAACAACAACAACAACAACAACAACAACAACAAACATCTTTGTCAGAGCTCGCGTTGAATGCTTTGAATGATGAGTACTTGAGATAATTTTGATATTTCAATATTTGCAAGCAAAACAAAATCAAAGAAAAAAAAAAGGAAAAACAAAACCAAATAATCAGTTTCAAAACTGAATCATCAACGGATTATCTAAAGCAAATATGTTCAAATACTGTGGGAAGGGTGCAATGTCCAGTTTAACAAAACTGAAGCTAAGATATTGTCAGAGACCAACATTTCGTTTCCTATTAGTTAGTAAAGAGGGTGATGAAACTTTAGAACTCTTTAATAACAAAAACTTTGGAACTCTTTAATAACAATACTCCAATCCTCGACAAAAAAAAAAGCAAAAAAATACTCAAATGCGATAAATGGCTGCAGAAAATACCTTTACATAAAAAAGGGTGCATGTGAGTGGTCAAATTTGGTTCTCAGAGCCCCGTCCAGAGAAGGGGTCAGCCTTTCTGACAGACAGGGGGCGACGGGAGCGAGCGGCGACAAATCTCCTTCCCCGAGCCGGACACTTCATTAAGCTGGACGGGCCAATTGTCCCCGCTGGTCCGCGGGGCTCCTGCGGCTGACCACGGTGACCACAAGGTGGACAGGGGTCAGAGCTGGGAGCATGGGAAGCGGTGGCTACTATTGGCTACAGTTAATGACCACCCGGGTTCAATTGCCTTATTGGTTATGCTTCCTTCCTCCTTTCTGCGACTCTGGTCCGGTGGCTTCTAGCCCCCTTTTTTTTTTCTTCTTTCTTTTTCTTCTTTGAACAGACCAAATGCCTGACTCGCCAAAGATTAAAAAAATATTTTATCGGTAGCGAATTGAAACAGATCTGTTATTGTCTCTGTTATTTACGATACGTGTAGAACTTTAGTATTAAGTATGGAAAAATATACTTATTATTGAGGTATGTTTGAATAAGGAATTGATGGAATAAAAATGAATCCGTATAAGCGAAATTCATAGTCAATAAAGGTGTTCGTGTTCTTAATACTCAGGTTATATTATATTTATTTTTTTGCCTGGAATGTTCTGCTTCCCTTTCAAAACTGGGTACTGTGTTTTTGGTCTGACGGGTTACTTTAGAGTAGTGACAAAGCGATTCTGATATTAGGACTGCACAAAAAAGAAAAAAAAATGAAAAATGAAATACATTTCTCTTGTAATCATTTTACCCAGATTCTTTTATCATGGCCAATGCAAAATTTTGTTAATAATTAATAATGAATGTCACGAAGGTCCATCCCATCACAATGGAAGTAACATTTTGAAGTCTCTAAAAAAATACTTTGCTAAACTACACTGTGTGAAAACAACAAACTGCCACAATAGTAAGGATGAAATAGAGGATGTTTGTAATATTACATGTCTATTAAGTCGCAAGTAATTCAAACAAAATCTGAAGAGAAAGTCTTAACGCATGATTGACTCTAAAGTACTACGCGCTCCAGTTATTATTATTTTTTTTTTCTTCTCGTTTGTTTCCCTCCCAGCGGAATCAATCTCTCTCGTACTATAGTACGATATGGTTGAACACTGATTACTTTCAAACAAACAAGCAAACAAACAAAAATTGACAGTGCAGGCGTGTCCTCACAATTTGCTTATTTTTTCGTCAAAGTGCACCTCAGTTTCAATGACCAGAAAAGGGTTATTTTTTTAGCCCGGAGGCGGAATAAACTTTTGTGCCATCCCTCTCTCCCATCTGTTAGACACATTTACTTCCATTTTTTCTAAATTCTGATCCAATAGGATATTAGCCAATTAAAATGTCTGTTCACAATTATTTCCCTCCCTCTCCCCCCCTCCCTTTTTTTAAATTTTTTGCTCATCACCTCCTCCTATGCCTTCACCCACTCCCTTCTCTGCGCCCTCNGCGCCCTCCCCCCCTCCCCTCACCCCTTGCCGCTTGTGTCCCTACTTCGTCTCGCTATTGTACGTTTAATTTACAAGACACTTAACTACTATTTGACAATCAAGAGGAAAAAGTCACTCCATAGTGGCGTTGTTGTTGTTGTTGTTGTTATTTCGTCATGGTGACAGCGGCCTCGCGTGCGCCATAATTCCCCTGTGGGGTGCGCCAGATTTTGCGCACGTCTGTCTGGGCTTACATATCATGCACAAGATGCACTTAACGCTGCTTCACTCCCTCCCTCCCTTGTGTCTCACTTAATCCCCATCTGCTACCTGTCCATTCCCCCCCCCCCCCCCCCCCCCCCCCCNTCTCTTCTCTCTCTCTTTCCATTCATAGTTACCAACATTCCCTCTTCTCTACCATTCCCTGTTTATTTATTGTCCTACATCCTACACCTACCTTACTCTTTCTCAATATTATGCTGCACTGCATCCTACCTCCTCTTCTCGCCTATCTTCTTCTCTTTACCTCCTCTTCTCACCTATGTTCTTTTCTTCCACTTGTTCTTTACACGTTAATATGTCCAACTACAGATTCTGATCCTTTCCTTCCGAATGTTTCTCTCTCTTTCACTCCAGTCTTCATCTCTTCCCCTTCCTTTCACCCCACTCCCCCCTCCCTCAACCCCAACCAATCCACTCTTCCTCGGTTCAGCTGCTGCTGCCAACCAAGGACCAGCGGGTTGGCGACTGTGCGGGCAATCAAGGAAAACAGCACTGCTAAGCCGCAGTGGCAGTGCAAGCAGGTCTCGATTCCCGATGCACCCGCACTTGGTTAATGTTTGAGTTTTGTCCCTTTGCTCCTTCGCGATTAATTCATTATTACTTCCCGCCGGCCATTAAGGAAAGATTATCTCGCCTGCCGGATCCTCTTGAAAATTAAAATAAACGTTATTACCTAGGGATCGTGCATTACAGATGGGCCCAATATATTTAAAAGTGTCCCAATAAATATGTCAGATTTGCATGGAGTTACACAGCAACAAGCAACAAGATGGGGGTAGGGGGANGGGGGGGAGAGAGAGAGAGAAACAGAGAGAGAGAGAGAGAGAGAGAGAGAGACAGAGAGAGACAGAAAGAGATTTCATTAACTTAGTGAATAATGTGAAGACTGATCAGTTCAATTTGAACCAACGTTCAAGATATTACATATATAATCACAACACTTATCCAGGTATATTACCATTAGTACAACCTACTGTTAGTGTAAACAACAACAACAACAACAACAACAACAACAACAACAGCAGCAACAACTAATGCCAATTTCAGCCATTTTTTTTTACTTTAACCACGCTACCACAACAACCACAAGGCACTGCTGTCCCTAACTATTCTCCATTGTTGCACCAGTTTACTCTCCTCCGTCTTTGTTCTCTTTTCTATTTCATGAATCTCTCACCTCCCCCCTCTCCTCTCCCAACATCATCAACAACAAAAAAAAGTCCATTCTCACTCACGACTTCATACATAATCACTACAAGAAACATTCCACCCCCAATCGGCCCCGAAGGAATAACGTCACCTGGGTTTCTAAAGTTTCCATCGTTCACTTTCAATCGTCTAAGGGCCTTAATCTCAGACCTACCACTGGGAAGTGGGGGGACCTCCTCAGGTGGCCAGCCAGCGTAAAAAAATGGGGGCACGGGAACGAAACCGCTGCCCCACTTTTCCAACTTTTCAACACCAAGGGCCGCAGAATGGAGAATGTACCATGAATGTTATCTAGATCTAGATGAAGTTTATTTACGGCGTCCTTCTGAAGTCCTTCCTCCTCTTCGCCCCATGTTTAGACCAGTTTGTCCTGTTATGCACGCTGCCGCAACAAAACAGACCTTCGGTCGACCTCCAGTTTAGACCATTTTTCTCTTTGATTGAAGTTCCAGTCTTCTTCCGTATTTAAAAAAAAAAAAAGGGAGGATTTCCATANGGGGGGGAGGAGGGGGAGGGGAGAAGGACTGATGATGAAAACAAAAACTTCGAATATTATTACTCCCCTAAAATCTCAGCTCAATAGTATCCCACGCTCCGATGGGTGAAGTTCCTGAAACGATGCTTATCTTAAGCTACGGTCGGTTTCTTTATGAGTTAAAACTACAGTTTAACATTTAACTGATTCAACTTATTCCATTGTATAGGGCGCTGCAGTATAGGATGTGATACCCCTTCTCCTTAAAACAACAACAACAACAACATCAACATCATCATCAACAACAACAACAACAACAACAACAACAACAACAACAACAACAATAACAACTACATATAATTATCGCAAACTTTTCTCTTTAAGACAACGACATCTACAAACTGGGCATTCAGGGATGAATGTGCAGTTGCCTGCTGTATGTCCCTAAATCTGTGTTCCCTCAACCTCTTTTTTTTTTCAATCGTCACCGTTACTAATGAAATTTACCGGTTTATAAACCTCTGTAAATCCAAACGACAGTCACACCACACCAGTAACACAGTGCTCTTATTTTTGTTTCTTTTACTCCAGGATTCAAATTTCTGTCTTAACCTCTCTAATAGCTACAACCATTCAATCCACTTTGCCCTCTCAAACTGTCCACAAACGAAAAATAAAAATGGGAGGNGGGGGGGGGGGGGGGGAGGGAGTGAAAAAGGTTCATTTTCTCGCAATGTCCTCCTGGCCTAGATGTCAGTCCTGCAATGCGGGATATTCTGAAATGTACACTCTTAAATTTTAATGGGTATGACAGGAGAAAAATGTTCGTGG
>JAWQUT010000071.1:2102076-2114117 GCA_033807755.1 Ellobium chinense
AGTTGGGGGCGAAGGTGCAAGACTCTGCTACGGCTCACTGATGGCAGCCATTACTTCTCAACATCTCTTCGGCCAGACAAACCAGGTCGGACGTGATGGGCCGTATCGATTGTGAGTAGCGATGCTTTCCATTCTCCACACTTTGGATGTATCGTGTGCTTTGGATTTCAATACTATTCCAAGACTTTCGATGTTAGCGGTGGCAGTTTGTTTTAACTATAATGCGAAAATCATTATGAGTATCAATGACATAAAAAGTTTCGAAATGTATCAAAATACTCTGCTGAATATCAGAATCGGAATAGAATCAATTATTTCGATTTTTAGAACATCAAGGCTGAGTATCGCCACACCTGAAACCTCAGTTATCGGCCCACTACTACAGATCGGAAGATTCGAAACCCAGAAACCCTTCAACATGGTGCCTGCTCACACTGAGGGAGGGAAAAAAAAACAACAACAAACACAGGGCACATTATTTTCAAGAATACAACAACAAAATGCCCCTTGGCGGTTCCAATCCTTATCTTTTCATCATATCGTTCCTTGCCCTCTCTCTCATCCGTGCTCTCCTGTCGGTGTTTTTTGTCTCAAGCAGCCAATAAGAAGAACCGTGAAGGCAGAAATCATGGCAATTATTGGCAAACCCATTACCTACCTCGCTCTCGTAGGCGATCGTAGGACAGTATGGCTATGACATGAGATGACAGACAAGAAGACGGGGGGACGGTGTGATCGAACCGTGTCCCCGGGTGTGATTCTCAAGGCAGGTCGCTGCTACAAGCACATGTCCGACCCCCATTTCACAAGACATAAAAGCAGGTATCTGAATTTGTACACGGAATACATGACGTCATTATCGAGGAGCTACTTTGGGAATCACATGGTTTTGGAAATAACTTATCCCTTGTCTCCAACACAAAAAATATTATTTATAGTGTCATCACGATGTCTGTTGGCCATTACCACCTGCCCTATTAGGAACGAGCCGCAAAGGGCTGACTGCTATAAATAGATCTCCCACCAAAAGGTGGGAATCTGGATGGGATAAACAAGGGGGAATGCCTTCTTCTTCTTCACTGCTATTTTTGTTGCCATATTCAGCGACTTCTACTTAAAATGTAATATGTTGAGAATAATACACATGGACTTCGATGTTCATTCTGCTATGTTCTACAGACTCCCCAACATCACACTGAAATTTGAAAAGTGAATGGGCCGACTGCATAGTCGAGACCTAGTCTAGTCGAGCTCACAAAGCCATTATAACTAATAAATGAATGGACACTGAATAATAAATGCATTTAACACGTGAAAGCCAGTGAAAGGAAGGCACATTCGCTCTCATGATCTTCAGTAAGCTTTGTTTTGATAAATGCACGCACTGAATACATTACCAGCATCTCAATTTACCACTGAATATCAAATACACGGGCCGTGAGGATATGAACCAATAATTCCATTAAAGTGATATTAATTTTATCAAGGAAACGCACACTCTGATCTCATTTCTGTTATAGCCAAAGAAAAGATATACTTAACACACAAGGGTATGTTGCCAATGAGCGAAACAAATAATACAGAGCATGAAAGTGTAAAGAAATGTGTATACAGGCGCCGAAACAGTAAGTACAATCCTGGGATTGTGATGCATGGCATAATATGTATTTGCATACAGATTTCGCTTCAAGCAATTCCAAAACCCTCTCTAGGTACAATGAAAATATAGGCGGATTTGTCCCATGTGGACACACCAGTTTAAAATCTCATGACGTCATGCGGCTCGTTAATGTTCGTTCCCTATTTAAAACTGAAAGGGACGGCGAGTTACCATACTGCAGTTACAGCCTTCCGTAACATGACATGGTAATTAACCAGGCGGACGTAGAGTATTTGTAAAGTGTGAATCATGCAACCAAATTTCAAATTGACGAGCGAAATACTTTTCTGTAATAATGTGGTGAGCAAAAATAGGGCATTCTGATCATGATTTTGGAAAGAGATTTTAAACTGCCCCATCCGCTCGTTACCTTCGGAAGGCATGCCCCGAATACAAATTATGGCCGTGGACACTGCTTCGACTCAGAGGATTTGCTTCCATGTTTCAAACATTTGAGTTTTTTGTGTTTTTTTTTTTTTTATACCAATTCTCTTTATCATAACTTGCGGAGGAGAAATAAAATAAACTAGCTATCTGCAAAGTGTGAAATGTTTTACTTGTGAACTTCGAACAAAATGTAACGATGAAATTGCCCATCATGCCTCTCCTGTCCTTTTATACCACCGGGGAGTTTTTTTAAACATACCAGCAGTCAGAAAGGATCACGACAATCCACAAGAATAAGAGCGGGCGGTGAAAAAAAAATATCATGCTGATGCAGAACAGGTCATGTTGGGAACTACTCAATACGTATCCACTACTCTGCACATAAATACGGCGTACGTGCAGAGATAATGATATAATTACTTCGACTTCAGCCATCCCAAGGACCGCTTGCCTGTGCTGTTTACCTTGATTATTATTTACAGAAATAGACAATCAGACCAGAATAGGAGAACTGACAGAATCTGGTCGCGATTAACACAGAATGTTGGACTTTCCAACATCGTATTTCATACCACCCACCCCTTCACTCCGGCTCTCATAAACATTTTAATAATGGATATTTCCCAACGACACGCAGTTTAAGATTCCACAGTCATGATCCGTGAAGACCAGTCCACTCTTTACAAAAAGCAGGGGGGTGAAAGCCCCGGAATGTCTCGACAATTCCACCACGGTGACTAGGTACCGCATGCTACCAGGAAATTGGGGCAGTGGAGCAGTTACCGCGAAAATCATTGGACAAGACCCTTCACGCTAGGTGGCCGGCCATTCCTTACCCTGCCAGTTCGGTCCAGTCTATTTTGGTAGCCAGCCTCGTCGGGCGGGTGATTTATTGTGTCGGTGTGCAACCTACTGCACTGCACCCGTGCAACACAAGGCGATGGGCGCGGTAAACAAACAGGTGCACAAAGCGACGTGTTCAGAAACTGGATCAGGAGGACAAGGGCCAGTGAAAAACGTGGGCGTCGAGGTCGGCGATCAGGGAGTGCGTCCGTCACTTCCATAACGCTCCTGTGGCCGCATGCATAAGCCTGGCGTTAATCTGCGCACTGCGTTCACTACAGTGAATAGTAGAATAGTACTAATGTTCTGGTGGTCTCCCGTCCTAACCGCAATTGCCTTAATTAACGCGATGATTATACCTAAGGACATTGATGTTTCCTGCTTGTAACAGAGAGATAGAAAAAACAGACAAACAGACAGACAGACAGACAGACAGACTTCAACAACATTTAAGCCATTTGAGGGGAAAGAGGAACAACAGCAAACCAACAAAGCACTAGCCACTATAATTAATTAAAAACAAAAAAATATCAGAGAGCTTTTGGAAAAACCATGCGCATCCCATCTGCCCAAACGCAGGTCACCACACCATGATACAGATTACGTTCACTTATATGAAACGCAACCCCATATTCTCCCCACCTCCCCTCCCCACAAAAAAAAAATGTTTTTCTTCCTGTTTTCTCATTCAATTGCAACAACAACCAACAGAAAAAAAAAAATGGAATGAGTTGTAATCCAAACTTGGTAATCTCGGGTAACCCCATGTGGCCAGTGCGTTGCTAGGCAACTTGAGACTGTGGTTACAGCCTCGGTCCGGTTTTTTGATGGCGAGCTTGTCATCTCACGCCCGGCTATCAGTTTAATTATGTCACCAGAGCGATGAAATCATGAGGCAAACACAGTCATACGGTACATTCATAATGCTTTTTTTGGCTACTCGACGAAGACTTGTTACCGAAGACCTTGACAAGCATAACCTTGAACTTATGTAATAAAATCCAAACTTACGAAAGCCGCGGGTTTGCATCACCATACTCAAGTACCATATTCGGCTGATAGTTTTTAGATTTTGTGCTAACAAATAATCGTATGGCAAGAGCATTTTTAACAAAAATGTCATCACTCGAGAATTATCTGCAGTCAGAAGTCAACCCTGTCATCGAGAATATTATTGTGTTTAATCCAGTTTCGCGTTGCTTTCCTTAACTTACTTAACTATGACAAGCGTTTAAAATAAGATAATGAGATCATGACTGTAGTGACGACCCGCCTTCGTTGTAAATACTCAGAGAAGTCTTTCACTGTACCTGAATACTTCCAAGAAATTCCCTGGTGCCCCAAATTAATGAAACATGAAGGCTAAATGCAACAGCCTTTTTTTTTTCTTTTGGTCATGTTAACGAAACAAGGAAGGTTAATCACCCTCTAAATGACTGTCTTGGTAAAATATGCAGTGTTTAAAAGCAACACTGCAAGCGAAACTAGAATCCCCGATTTGTCTTCCAAGCGGCTGTGTACTGTAGGCACAGTTCGCAACGTATGTGCATGATGACATGGTATTCAAAATACCAGTTCTTACATGGCAAATGCTTAGGTCTAAAAATCAGTGTCGAGAATTATTACATGGAAAAACCTCACCACATCCGTAGTACCATAAGAAAATCTAAACTTGATTATTTATTAACTGTTGAGGTCCTGATTATCGAATGACAAAGTTCGTCTTCAGGGACAGTTTACAAAAGAAACCATGTACTTATTACATATACACTGAACTAACCTGCTCTACAGATAGATCTCAACAAGTACGCCACTTCACCCGTTCTTTCCAAAGTAGAAACTTTGACTAAATATAAATACTTCTCCGTATGACTGACCAGAGTAAAGTAAACCATTACTGATTTGCAAAAGACAGTCTAAAGAGAATTCGGACGCATAATGCCGCTATACGCCACACTACTAAATAATAATATTCATAAGACTTGGAGACTGTCACTGCAGCACGCAATGTTGGATTTCAAATAGTTTCCGTCGTACATTTTAAATGACACTAACTTGTATGACTATGAAAGCTGATGGCAAAGTAGAGGTTGCCCATGTAAGAAGGCTCATTTGCAAGAAAACAGCTCGATTTTAGGAATCGTGCGGAATATGGCTTGGAACAAAAACCGACCAGGTCAAAGCGTATACCAAGCGCGTGGATCGTCCGGAGTGCGGCTCTCTGGAAAAATCCTGTACAGTTTACCCTGTTTGTTGGCCCAATGGTTACTATGGCGCAGGGCGGGTAGGAGAACTCCATACAATTACCCTTGGGCAAGACTGTGCAAATAGCCTGCAAATAGTGGTCCATCATTTACCTTTTGTTTTCTCTTTTCTTTTCTCTTAGATAAAGGACTAAGAAAAAAAAATGCTATTAGCAATCGGAGGTAAAAGATGGCGGTTGGAAAGTAATAGAGGATATTATTATGTGGAAGGGAAAGGAAGGGAAGGGAAGGGAAGGGAAGGGAAGGGAAGGGAAGGGAAAGCGAAAAAAGGGGGTGGGGTGGGGGGTTCAAACGACAGCGAATAATAATTAGAAACATTATCTAACGCCAAAAAATAGATAAGTGTCGCGAATACGGTTTCATGTCCTGTTTTTCTATCCCTTTAACAACTTTAAGACACTAAAAAACGTCCAGGCATTTGACAAAAGAAAGGACAACAATGGCGAAGGCTGGTTGGGGCGGTCAGGTTGCAGTGGTGTGAAATTAATGCGCATAGAGACAGTGATTGAACGATTGTTGTTGTATACGACAGAGGAGGCAAGAAGGAGACGCGGTCTACCTTTTTACAACGGACCATCAAGACGGACTAACACTAAGTAACCGTGCTAAAGAGGAGAGGTAAACGGGCAATGAAGGGACAGCAGTCCCAATTAAAACACTCCAAGTAATCTGAAATCACGGGAAATACATTTCTTATTAGGGCTAGGATTTAGATCAGACAAAAGACGAAGAACGAACGTAAACATGCAGCAATATGACAACCCTTCAATCAACATAGGTGTGGTAAAGATGGAAACAGGGCAGTTAGTAACAGAAGTGTGGAGTAAGCGGACACAAACAGATGCTCACACAAAGCAGGATAAAGTGCTCAACCAACATGTGCTCCAAGCTAAAGATACAACTGTGAGCTAATACTAGTCGGAAGAGAGAGAGAGAGGGGAGAGAGAGAGAGAGAGAGAGAGAGAGAGAGAGAGAGAGAGAGANAGAGAGAGAGAGAGAGAGAGAGAGGGGTGTAAAACGAATTAATCGCATGGACAACATAGGATCATTCAGTTCTGTCGGTGTCTGGCAGTGGAAGGTGTTCAAGAATACATAATAATAATGTAGATAAAAATGAGGACCGACATCTATGTGGGTGGAATGCCATCTTCCATGCTCTGCCTTGGGTCACGCTGGCTCGTGGACGTATGTAGCCACTCCCTTAAGCCTGGCCAGGTCAGACTAGGTTACCTGCCCCTGGCGGCGCTGCGACTGTCGCAGCATGGTACCCATCACCAGGGGGAGACGATCAAGTTCTGTGTCAGCCCAACACAGACAAAATGAAGGAGGAACAAACAGAAAAATAACGACACCGACTTTTTTTTTTCTTTTTGAAAGGAAACAATACAGTCAGCCTATTGTAAAATACAAGAAGAACAGAAGCAAATAGAAATAAGATCCAAAATCCCCTCACAATTATACAGGCGTCGACCCATTAAAATGGATTGTGTCGGCCCATTTCACCGCATGTAAATGTCGTGTATTTTTTATTTCCAAAAGGTAAAATAGGTCGTTCCAGTATGGACCCTTGTTAATTACGTGACATCGAAAGTAAGAGAAGCGTCTCCAAATAGGGTCTACCCTTAAAAACAACATAAAGTAAAGCCAGAGTAGCAACACACGGAAATGACACGAATGGTACTTCCTGACCCTCCATATCCATACCCTGGCTAAGGGGGTTTTGTGGATCAAGTCTACATTCTTCGACAGTAGGAGAAAACATGATGAAATGGATGTCTTTTGTCAAAAGACGTCCATTTCATCGGCATTCTCTGAACCAAACATAGTTATCTCTCCTACATGCTCACCGGAAGTTTAAGACAAGCAAGGGTGTAGGGACATGCAATCGTTTCCGAACCCAGTGAGCCCGGACTATGCCATCAATGACCCATTCACATTCTTTGATTATTTTTGTTCCAGAAGAGATACAATGTGAATTAGAAACCTTAAAGTCCAATATATTAGAATCGGACCTTTGAGTTACAAACCGTTGAGTCCTATACAATGGAACTAGACATGTGAGCTATACACCAATACGTCCAATACGATGGAATTAGACCTACGATTCCTATACAATGGAATTAGACCTGTGAGCTATCCTATGAGTTCTATACAATGAAATTAGACCTGTGAAAATTTAACCTGTGAGCAGTTTCACTCTTTCTAAATGTCACTGGATAACAGCAATTCCTTCAATTTACAAACTCTCCCTTGCCCCTGAAGAGAGCCAAGTCAATGGTATCACCTAAAACAAACAAACAAACGACCCGAATAGTTCATAATGCATTATGTGCTGTCGTTACTAAGGACAGAAAAAGGACATTTTACTGTAGTACAGAAATGTAGCGATCTGTTTGAAATCGTGTGAGACGTTTCGTGACTGACGCCATACTTTGGTCAGATGTAAGCTAAATGTTTGTCCACGAAAAGATAACGGTTCAAAAGGAGTCCAGCCTGCGTGGTAAGAAACTGGTTTTCTGCCCAGAGCTGCGAGCCTTATTTTGGTTTTTTTTTTTGCCCCCAACCCCCCCCCCACCCAACTTCCCTTTATCATTCAACTATTTTTGGATCTCTCCAACTCTTAAACACTGTATTCCCCCTTTCCCCCTCCCCACCTCCTACCACCCCATTAGATACAGTGAGACTATATGGCAACTTCAGACAGTGTCAATCACTTTTTTTTTCACTACAAAAAAGATAAAGTTGTCGTAGAACTAAGAAAGTATATTAAGTCATGAATGTAACTCTTGATTCAGATAAGCACAATCATTAAATTCCCTTCATTCCTTTAAACCACATCTAGCCATATGGTTCAGATGATCGGGATACTGCCAACTGCCAGGTTATCTGTGGTCGCTGAGGTTTTTCAGTTTTCTTACGCACGTCATGGATTTCATACCAGTGGACTGAGATTACATCAGCACCTGCCTGTAACCGGCGTGAACTTGTTCAACATCATACTTCTGACCCAACAAAATTTACAAGTGGTTGACCTGTGTTTTTATCCGACGGGTTTCATAATGTGAATATAGTCCAATAAATGGACCCAAATCAACCGTTCTCAAGTTTTGAGTTTCGTCGCCGAATGACATTGGTAACTTATTTTCGTCTACCCTTACGTAAACACTGTGAAGGTCAGTGCATAAAACGACTGATAAGGCCGTCACAAGTGTCACGTCACGACCACGCACTGAACGGCCACTAAATATCCAGCCTCAGAGGTTCCCAAGCTTTCAGACCCGTGCATCCCTCCTTTCAATTATCAACACTACCAGTCTCAGACATGACTTCCCCTCCTTTCAAATTATTACTACTGCCAGCATGTCCTGAGTACTCGAGTTTTTCTGTCCCTGCTGTGGCCAGACCCTGCCTTGCTGTACTGTACACGTTAGAAATCTATTACACAAATGTGATCGTTTCCAAATCCACTGCTTACAGCTCTACGTAAAAAGCAACAATAAGCGTAGAGAGATAGGGATTTTTGAACTCCAAGTATACACATAACATATAGATCTATCCTTAATTGCCTATATGAAATATACCAAGACAAAATGAATAGTCAATCAAATAAGACAATGTATTATCCCTTATACTCTAAATCAGCTGTGAAGTGACATTAGGTATTTCGAGTCTCTCTGAATACACAAATGGAATGGAATACTGATATGCGCGGAATATGAACACAAGACTCGACACTACCACTGCACTATTAAGGTACTGTATTTACAGACATTTTTTTGGAAGAGGGGGGGTGGTGCCGAGAAAGTTTGAGTATGGTGTGGGAATCACATGACCAGCTAACTGTCCGCCAATGTTATCTTAACGAGCAATCTGTCCATCGGCCCACATAGTTAACAAAAGTAACTTGCGCTGTCACACAGTTACACTTTACAGCCACTGATAATCCTGTGTCCATTCGTCTCCAAAACTACTCCTACGGTACTTCAGTGGTGATAATATCATGCCTTTCTCGTCCATCCCCTGTTTTGTTTTTTCCCTTCCTTAAAGACTAAGCATACGTTGTTTAGTCACAGCGTTATCACTATGGAGAGCCACAGTCATATGTAGTACTTGAGAGTGTGCATTTTTGTTGCACATCCTTGGCCCATTGTCTTATAGCTGTGCCATCCGATGGTTATATAGTGTCAGAAGACAAACCCCGCCTACAAATTAATGGCCGTGGAAATTGCCTCGATTCATATGGATCTACTTTCAACTTTCGAATACTAAATATTATATCAATTTCCTTAACCATAACGTTCGGAAAGACAGCAAACTATTAATCTGCAAATTTTCTATGCTGTATGAAATGTTTCACCCGTGAAATCCCGAAAAAAATATAATATAGCACTCCGATGTGACCTGTGCGACTGAATTTCAGCTTTTAGTAGCAAACTTAACGATTCCATTTCGATTCTGATACTCTGTGCCGAGTGGACACTTCGATACCTTTGATATTCAGATTCTGAACGGAAATTCCTATTTCGATAACATCGATACTCGGAAACAATACAGCCAACCACTACTGAGATCTCATTGTGTATGATTAATACTGAAAAGTTAGCAAAAACAGACGGATAGGACATAAGAAAAGTAACCAAAGAAGAAAAGAGGAGGGAATAAGATGGAAGAGGATGATGAAAACGAACGACAATGACAAAAGCTGATGGTCATCACTAAAGATAAAGAGCATGGCCACTCGACCACTCGAGGAATACAGATCGCACTTGATGATGAAGTCAGGTCTTATCCAAGGCTAGGTCAGAAAGGAACAACCCGCGTGCTGTCACGCGCGGTCAGACCACTCAAAAACAATGTGCTGACCTCAATGGGCCGAAAGAAGAGAGTCACGACGACACGTGGAGATAGCCAGAATTATCACCAGCAAACACGATTAGGGTCCAGATGACCCTGTTCTAGCGTTGACCCACATACACCAAATACCATGACCAACTTTTTTCTTCTTTTCTGGAAATGGTCATTGCTAGGCTTCTCTCTCACCACCCACTCGTTGCTTCGTTGTCATTCCGCCCGTCGGTCCATCCCCCTTCCTCCCCTCACCCACCCATCGATGGATTCTACTCTTTCTGCCCTCCCTATATCTGGACTTCCCTCAACCAAAGAGCGAGACGTCAAAAGCGCCTTCTAAAATACCGGAGGGCCATCATATAAAGTAGCAATACGCCATGTACCGGCCTCTTCACCCCAGTAATAAAACAGTCCATCATAAAATATAACCCCATCTGGCTCTAGATCGCACCCCGACATTAGCCGCATGCATGCTAGAGTAGGTCAACACACCTATAAAAAGATAGGGCTAGAGAGTATGTAGAAAATGACATGACAATGACGTTGTTTGCACTGTAAGCAAACAAATGCGCCCTTCTGGCACTGCAGTGACGGCCACAAGACCCTATCACACCCATCATAAAATCTCCCCCAACAATCTTGGCTGCATTTTTTTGACCCGTGCTAAAATCACTGGATGAACACAATTGAAACTAGGGCCAGATTCACTCACCAAAGTTATCAAGGCCGATCGATAACAACAAAACTACCGACCCCGTCTTCGTCATCATCATCATCACCACTATCATCATCATCATCATCATCATCATAAACAAGAACACCACCAAGAACAATAACAAAAACAACAATAAGGACAACAATAACAATAACAACAACAATAACAACAACAACAACAAGAACAACAACAACAACAACAACAGCAACAACAACAACAACAACAACAGCAACAACAACAACGGACGGGCGGGAAAAAAAATTTCAGTGAGAATCATTAATCCATTAGTGCTATTGCTTTAATGCCATTTGCTGTAGATCTACTTATTAACAACTGCGGAAGGAATCTCTTTCCAGTATTACAACACAACCTTAAAGTCTCAAATTCCAGTTTATGGCTTTGAGTTAATGCACTGTTCCAGTTCATGAGGACTTCAGAAGGGGCTTGGAATTACAATACAGTCGATCTTGATTTTTGCGACCACCTGCGCATCGCGACCATCTGCCCTGACAACTGGGTTTCAGGGAGAACCGCTCACATTCTGTATTTGACATTCTCCATATCACGTCCATCTGATGACCACGAGTACATTTTTTCTCACGTCCCAGCTGTGATAAAACAGGAGGAAAAACACTACACAAGGGGACCGCCAATTGGTTAATCTGTACCTCGTAAGATTTAAATGATTTTCTTTATAATCTGAAAACAATGTGGCTTTAACGTGCCATTCGGCAGCCACAGATGATATTTCATCTTAAAGGCCACATGGGAAACGTTCTTTACAACCTGATCGAAATAATCAAAGACACCACCTGTCAAAAGCCATCGCTTTTATTAATACCAAATGGTGGCCGCCATATAAAGGTTCAGCTGTATTACAGCAAGCAGGCCTACATAATATAATATATAATGCTGTATTTTTTAAGTACATGAGGCTGGAGGTCTTAAGGTCTTGCTGGATTTTCAACTCGATTACACCATACATGTATTACGCACTTCCCTTTACCCACCCCACTCCGCCCCAACCAGGGTCAACTACCGCGCATGCTATTTTTACTGCTGAAAACCGTCAAGTGCAAACAACGACAGCTTGGACATCGGGGAATGTTGGTCACTGGGCTAAAACATGTCAGATACAAACACTTCCACCACAAGGAGGTGGAGGAGGAGGAAAAATGATAAAGTTATCACTCGACAGTGCTGCAACGTCCTACTGACGCTTCCATAACGGTCTGGACCATACCCATTCTCACTGTGTATGTACGTGTGTGTGTGTGTGTGTGTGTGTGTGTGTGTGTGGTGTGTGTGTGTGTGTGTGTGTGTG
>JAWQUT010000071.1:2183830-2194787 GCA_033807755.1 Ellobium chinense
GGGAGGATGAGAAAAGAAAATGGAACAGGGCTTGATGGGGAGAAGGGCCATGTAACCCTGGAGAGCGGGAACAAGGATACAGACCAACGGACCAACCGACCGCGACTTTGACCTTACTGCAGTATACCATACTGCATTATAATCCCCACTAAACGTTTGTTAAGGTTATGGGGCAGGCTGAAATTTACTGGTCTATCCTCGAGTGACCTGGTGACCCAGTTTTCAGTCACAGGCCGGCGGCATAATAAAACTGGTATGAATGTCCCCTTGTCTGTCCTCGGGATTGATGTTAACATGAGCCGCGGCAGCAGTTAGCGGTAACACCAGCCACCCCCCCAAGCCCCTCTCTACGTCCCCCGTACCCTTGTGCACTAAGTGACAATGCCAGCTGCTTGCCTGCCCGCCATAATAATAATGGTAAGGAGTGACCGAGTTTAAAGCCTTGTATAGGTTATATACAGTAGACTATACTATAGATTTCTTCTCATAGATGAAGGACTTTAATACTCAATGATAGATAATTATATGGATTTCTTCCCATAAATGTAGGCCTTTAAAGCTGAATGATAGACTATGTAGATTAATTTTTTTCTTGCCTTTGATGAAGAACTTTAATGTTAAAAGATAGACTATGTAGATTTTTTTCCTTTGATGAAGGACCTTAATATTGAATGATAGACTATATATATTTCTTCCCTTAAATGAAAGATTTTAATGTTGAAATGATAGACTATGTACCTTTATTCTCTTAGATGAAGGACTTTCAATGTTGAATGACACAGGATAATAGAACCTCAGGACCTCTTAGTTCACGGATTCGATTCCCCCTCCTCCCCCACACACCCATAAAAAGCAAAGAACGTAGTTTCAGATGTGCAACACCCCCTAAAAAAGGAATATATTACATCATAATGAGCAAACGACTTTTGCCGAAACCATTCAGAACAGATAGCTATAACAACTTCTTGTTACCGTACTGGTATTAGTCGGGATGCTCCACATAGCTTCTTGATTTACTCATCACGACATTGTCATCTTATTTCTCTCTCTCTCTCTCTCTCTCTCTCTCTCTCTCTCTCTCTCTCTCTCTCTGTACATGTGTGTGTCACTGAGGCTAGGGCTCTTGCTTCTCCCTAACATGAAACTTCTGCTCTTTGTGTGCACATATGTAAGGGAGCGCGTGCATGTGTGTAATTATTTTGAAATTAGTATGAACGTTTGTAAATATTTAAAATTGTGTGTGTGTGTGTGTGTGTGTGTGTGTGTGTGTGTGTGTGTGTGTGTGTGTTGTGTGTGTGTGTGTGTGTGTGTGTGTGTTTATGCATCTTACCTTCTATTTTTACAAATTTAGGTGAAATGCGCTTCAAGTAAAATTTCCTGCAAAGAACGAATTCTATTCTATTCTATTCTATTCTATTCTATTCTATTCTATTCTATTCTATTCTATTCTATGTTGCAAAGTTCACCACTCCTACAGTCCAACTCCTCCACTATTACTATAACAACTATATAATATTCCTCATTCTTTTCACTACCTCCGTGTTACTAATAATACTATCACCACTATTCATGGTTTCAAGGTTTACTGAAGAAAACAACAACAGCAGCAACAACAACAACAACAACAACAACAACAACAACAACAACAACAACAACAACAAAAAAGCTCAGACCGCAAAGTGATATATGGGCACACATTTACAAACGACAAATAACGGTTATACTACTACCAAAATGTATACAACCATCACTACCCACTTCTCCATTATTACTGTTCCTTCCTTCTCCTTCTGGCATTTACCACTGCAGAACAACCACCACTCTCACCATCTCCACCATTACCACCACCAGCAACATCACCACTACCGCCACCATAACTACCAGTACTCTCACCACAGTCATCACTTCTATTACCATCCCAACCATTACCACACCGCCATTATCAACACTGTCACCACCATCACCACCACCACCACCACCACCACCATCACCACCACCATCACCACCAACACCACTACTATCACCACCATTATCACTACCACCATCATTGTCATATCACCACCAACACCACTACTACCACCATCACCATTATCACCACCACCACCATTATCACCACCACCACCATGACCACACCATCATCAACACCACTACTATCACCACCATTATCACTACCACCATCATTGCATACCACCACCACCAACACCACTACTACCACCATCACCATTATCACCACCACCACCACCATTACCACAATATCACCAACACTACTACTACCACCACCATTATCACCACCACCACCATTATCACTACCAACACCACCATTAGCATCACCATCATCACTACCGCCACCATCTCAACCACCAACTCTACTGCTTCCACTGTTAACTACAAACCCCACAGCCACAACTACCAACACTACAAATTATTTCCTACCATTACCAATATAACAAAGGTCACCGATATCGTAATACATAATCCAGCAAAAATAATGTGTCCCAGCTAGAGCTTGAGTGGAGGGTTGGGGTGGAGGTGGAATTGGATGTGGGAGTGGATGCATGCACACTGGATTATAATTATGTTCAGTACTTGCAGTTCTCTAAATATATATCAGTAGGTGTTAGGCAATTTTCCTGCCAGCAGCTACCACGGCACGCGAATTATGATATTATTTTACAAGCATTGGACTGTACTTTCTGGTGTTCTTAGCTTACAGTGTGCATCCACAAAGACTTGTGTCAAACTGAAGAGAAAAGGTCATGCTTCCTGCAAAATAAAAAAAAAAATTGAAGCAGACAATTATCGAGCATCAGCAGATCTGTTACGTCCACATGTCTAAATAATACTAAAAGTTGCAGGAACCAAACTGTAAAAGCTTCTTTTAGCCATTTAATAACATTTTCTTCTTCGAATCACAGGAACGTTTCGAGAAGGTCAGCTCTAGTCAACAGGTCTGGTGCTACCACTTTACCCAAATTAAATACTTTTTTAAGGTTGTCCTTCCTTTAGATTTTTGCAGTTTTAATGAGGTTTAAAAGTGGTCTTCTTTTGCGCACCACAGGACCGCTCCAATACCTCTGAACCCTACATCAGTTATTATTTTTACAATTTCAGGACTGAATATACTACCTTTGCTGTGTGGTTTCATGTTACACGATTATTTCTACATAATTTCAGCTATTATTTACACTGATAGCCCAATTTTGTTTTTGTTTTGTTACCAGTTAGGCTCTCGCAACCTTAAATAGATCTCAGTCGCGAGAAATATTTAAGTATAGACCTAGAAGGCTCCAGAGACCACTGAGAGTCCGAGAGGCTCTGGCCACGAGAGTTCCTTGTTTTTTTTTTAAAGGGGGGGAGGTGCTCTTAATTAAAAGACAATACTCCTTGAGGGAAACGCTGCCACAGCAGCATGTTCAACAAAAAGATGACCTTTCTTCCAGCTCCTTTCAGCTCTCCCTTCTCTATCTTTCTCTCCTCTCTTCATTTTCTCTCCACAGAAAAAAATATTCTCGTTCTCCAGTGCGCCCCCCGCCCTCCTACAAAGGCGAGGATATGGGTAAACGCCCTTCGTGCCCCTGCCTAAAGCCGCCACTGACTGTGTGACATAACCATTATCACCAGCACCACTAGCACTACCAACCCTCACCACTGGTAAAAATGTCCACAGCTTCAAACTGTTATGTTTGATACAATTATCATACAGCTCACGATACACATAAAATTCATGGAGAAAAAGACAAACTGTGAAGGGCTAAAAACTTATTCACCAAAACAAAACCAAAGACTAATGTATTATCACGTTTCCTAATATGTAAACTCTCTTAAACTCCATCACTCTGGCGATAATTAGATAATCGTGGCAAGTAAGCAGCTGCCACAGCCAAGAAAAATTCCAAAGCCAAACGCCTTTTTTTTTTGTTTTTTGTTTGGATTGCAGAAGCAAAAATCGGATTAAACGCAGATGAAAGAAAAAAAAAAGGTTAAACCACTGTGTGAGTTTGTAGCATGAACAATAAATTGACCGGGATCATCTGGAACATCAGATGACATGAGGCTTTATTATTTGAACCACTTCTCTTCAATATTATGAGCCAATGACATTGTCGTGATGTTATGGGTCTTCGTCAATGTTTAGTTAATCCCCTCTTTTTTTTCTCCCCTCTCTCTCGCTCTTATTCTTTCTCTCTTTTTCACACACTCTCTCTCTTTCTCTCAGACTAACTCACTCACTGACTACTTTCAATCTTTCTTTTACATTCTTAGAAGCGAAACAAAAATAGATAATTACAATGGCTATAAAATCAGTCCTCCTTTAAATATGATTTCAGAATTAAAACCATGTCCACAATCTGTTCCTTTCTTTTCATCATTAAGCAATTAGACTTTTGTTTGATTACCCATAAAAACACAGCTGCATATCCCCGCCCCCTCCCCTGTATTACTTATCAGAAATGCGAATATGTGTTTCCAGACTACATAAGAACGACTGCATTTCAACCGATTCCACAGAACCTTTGTCACTTTTACCTCATCGCCTCTTCCTGACTCAGTGTAGTCGACCTGGTCTGAACGGAACTGCCGCCCAGCTAACCTGGACATTGGAAAGCGTTGGTGCGGAATGAATCTATACACCTTGAGCCTCTTGGGAACTGACTCATTCTGCAAATTATTTCACCTTTATTTTTTTTTTCTCACATTAATTTCACTTTAAAGAAAAAAAAAATCCTGGTCTATTTTTGCCTCTATTTCAATCGATTGGTCCGTGAAAGGTAGGCACGCTCACATCCAGCAACAGCCATGGCTCAGTTGTAACTGACTCCTACAAAAAGTGATGGGCAATATCGTCTCTGAGTATCGATACTTTTGATACTGAGCAATTTCGATGTCGGTATTAAATTTTAGGCATGAATCTTTTGATATTATTCCGATACTTTCGATGCGAGCGACTCCCTTATACTGCCAAAATTATATCCTATCCTATCGAAAGTTTTCAAAATCTCGAAATGGATCGATGTGTTAATGAAAACGGCAAAAGAATTGATACTTGTAGTACTAAGAACCCGAATCTGTGTATTTAGTTTTCGCAAATTATGAAATTACGATTTGTCCGGCAGCGTTCATGTGTAGATTTGTGTATTTTTAAAGAAACAAAACAGGCAGAAAATATACTACAGTCGTCTGTGCTTAGTCGCAATCCTCCTAATCACCACATCTGCCCAATTAAACCAAATTTTAAGTTACATTATACTGCAGTGCAACGTCTATTAATCGTAATATTTTTTTCATGCTACCAATAAAGAATCTGTAATGGGTGTTTGTTTGAGATCAGATTTATGAAATGAATTATACATTTATCATATTCACGAGCTTCTGGGAAATGTATAGCCTTTACAAGTATCTAATAGAGTTCTTTTAACATTTTTGGAATATGATCTTGCTTTGCTCCTCTCAAAACAAGTTTTAAATTCTCTGTAGGTTGTTACTTGTTTCGTTCGGTTAAGTTTGGTGGACTTACTGCTTCCATCAACATTTAGGTTTAACTCTCTCGTCCGACCTCCTTTTCTATTTTTTAGTATCATGGTAACTAATGGAAAGATTTACGTAGAACGTGCCACATGAAATTGGTTGAATTGTGTCAGTAGAATTTGTGGCTAGTGGGGAAATTGATACGTTGTCATTTAATAGTAGGCCTACATGAATGCCATAGTATGACCAGGTGATTGCACTGTACCTTGTTTGATTTTTCCGTTTGGTTGAATTTGCTGGACTTACGGTTCCCATCAATTTTTTCGTGTAACCCTCTCGTTCTGCTCCCTTATATATCTGATGGAACACTTTACATGGAATGAGCCATATGAAATTGAGTGCACCCATTTGTGAGAATTTTAATACATTGTCATTTGATAGTATATGAATCCAACAGTGTGATAAGATTATTGGGCTCATGCTGAAATCACAGTGAGGTAAATGTGTACGAAAGTATACGAAAGTACATACTTACATAAAGCAGTAAATGCGAGCTCTTAGAGGAAACCAGTGGAGTTCTTTTAAGGTATGGAGATGCCAATAGCACTTGGCATAAAAATATGCAATTTCAAATGGTCCCTATAAAATCAGAAAAGTGGCCATGGAGAGGGGGGAAAGGGATTGGATTTTGATTTCAAAGGTTTAGATAGGTGCAAATACATGTATAGACTCAGAATAGGTGAGGTTTAGCCACTCAAGTATAAAATTTGTGTTTGTTGCTAGGTGGGTAAGGTTACCCTGTTTACTGGGTAAAAAGGCCCAAAATATTTAGGTTGTCTGCTTCACTGCCTAAGTTCTCAAATGCTAACTGGTTAAGGGGCATTTTTCTTTGTGTCAAAATTTGGAGGAAGAGCTAAGCAACATGTTTGGAAAGTATTTTGGCCTGGGACCCCTGGATAAGTTAATGAGANTGTGCTTGTTGCTAGGTGGGTAAGGTTACCCTGTTTACTGAGTAAAAAGGCCTAAAATATTTAGGTTGTCTGCTTCACTGCCTAAGTTCTCAAATGCTAACTGGTTGAGGGGCATTTTTCTTTGTGTCGAAATTTGGAGGAAGAGCTAAGCAACATGTTTGGAAAGTATTTTGGACTGGGACCCCTGGATAAGTTAATGAGAGGTGTAAAACCTAATATAGCCAACAGTGAAAAAAACATTGGCATCTTCATACCTTAAAATACTGATGGGTTATGAGTTTGCTTTGCTTCTCTCAAAACCAGCCAAGCAGCTTAATTTGAATTCTCTGTGTCTTGTTATATTTTTTCTAGTTTGGTTGAATTGAATGGACTTATGGTTCCTATCAATATTTGGGTTTAGACCCCTCTCGTTCAGCTTTTGTCGATCTTTTATATTTGTATCTTTTGGAATGATTTACGTGGAATGGCCACATGAAATCAGGTTCACTGTGCCAGGATGTCGTCAGCATGGAACTTGATGTTGTCATTTAATAGTATATGAATGCAGCAGTGTGATCCTATTATTGGACGCATGCCCAAACCGCATTATATGAACGTATGTAATTACTTATAGCAGATAATAGCACAACGTAGTCTGTGCTGCGTCGTTGACTACATTAACCCTATGCGCCCGAAAGACCGATATTTACGCCTGGCCTTATTAGGTATATACCCTAAAGACCGAAAAATCGGACTGGACGTCATGGTTTTGCCATGGAAAAGAAAGCTGATTCAAGCTTACAGAAACAATTCTATATGACAGCAAACAACCCTTTCTGCTAGTATCTCTTTGATTTGAGCTTGTAAAATCTATACATGTTAATATTCAGTTTCTCAAAATAGATACACACTTACAGACACACAAACACATGCATCCGCCCCCGCGCGCACAAACGCTTTGTGGTGTCTGTTTAAATGAAGCTTAGGGTAGATAATGTAGAATCTCTGCGTCCAAGTCTTTGCCCCTACATGTGTAATATTTTGTAAGTCTCATATTATTCGTTTGTGTTTTATGCTCCAACTTTTACCCCACCTCTAGGACCACCGGGAGCATGTGACAGCTTTGAGTATAGACCTGGGGGTTTCACTCGCATTACCTGTTGGTAGGGACTAATACTAAATATTGATATACGTTCCCTTTGTGTGATCGTCTACCGTCTCTTAAGCAAAGGTACTAAGTTTTAAGCAAGAATGAATCAGTTGGATATTTGCCTTCCTTATGTCAGGATCTCCGTCTTGTGAAAAAAGCTAGAAGACCAGTGTTAATGTTGAAACCATTGCCTTTCATAATTTCTGTTTGTTAACAAAAGATGATGTCTCTTTTGACCACCATGAGTCTACAAAGGTATACTTTACATAAGGGTATAAATGCATTTAAGATCATCAGCTAGACTTTGATACAGTACTAGCAGATCAAGATCTTTGTTGCCTATAGAAAACGCGACTGTTAATCCCTAGGACCTTTTATCCCAACACCGCGTTAAACAGAATGATACTTTTTTTTTTTTTTGCTGAAGTTAAAGCGATAGCACTTGTGTCTCTGATTTTCAGGTTAATATACACGTACGTTGTTCGCAGACTCGGGGACGCCGTTTATGACTTTAGAAAAAAAAACCAAAACAACAGAAAAAGATCGTATATTAAACTAGAAGGGAAACTTTCCAGCCCTATGCTGACCGCAAACCAAAGAACAGAGCCTGCGGGGTTTTAGATTAGCAAAGCGACTGACGCCTTTACAATGGTTTTACTTACATTTTTTATACTATTAGAGCATGAGGAAGGATGGTCATGATCGGTTTAGACAGATGGTCACCATGTGGATTTCATGTAATACTACTACTACTACTACTACTACTACTACTACTACTATTACTACTACTAATAATAATGCTGTTTATAAGTCTCGTATCCAGACTAATGCCTGCTCACGCGACTTCACGATATTATTACTCCGGCAGGCCTTATCACTCTAGGACTTTCTCAACTTCTTGAGGAGCATACAGTGCTGACATTTATAGGCCCAGATCATTACCATTCTGACAATATCTTTCATTGCCTAGAGCTAGGTACTCATTGTACAAATAGACTAAGGAAAATGTGAATGAAATGCTTTCTCAAGGCATCTACAACATGACCGTGGTCGGGAATCGAACTCTCGATCTTTAGATCTTTGAGTCCAACGCTGCAACCATTCGGCCACGCTGCTCCACAAATAAGTAAGTAATGGGAAAGTTCATCTCTGCCCAGTCCATGCATCAACCTTGCAGGTGGTCGCTATAAACAGATGGTTGAAGACTATAGGGCTGACTGTAGTTGGGCCAAGACCGGATGAACATTGTGACGGGAAAGGAGGCAACAAACGCATCACTGTGTGGCTCATCTGAATCTTTGAGGGCCATGAGGCCCCTCGGGTACTTGAGAGGCGCGGGGCCCCGAAGCGATTGCCCCCATCTGCCTTATGGATACTAAACCACTTAAATGGGCGTAAAGGACAGTGTCTTCATAATGCTTTCTTAAGCCATCATTGGCCATCTCCATGGTACACCATGACCATGTCGGACTTTGACCCTTGGACTCAGATGGGGGTACCAGTTTAAACGCCTTCTTCTTTATCGGTCTCTTGTTATGATTAAGAGAGCAGTGCCAAAACCCACAATTTTTTTTTCTTCTTTCTTTTTAAACATGTGCGGCCGAAACACGGAGAGACAAAAGGATACCTGGGAAAAGGTGAGGCCCGCAGAACCGGAAGTGAAACAAAAATAATTTTAAATACACGCCACATCCGGGTCATTTAACTCGCTGCCTTGGTGGACAAAAAGGAAATGAGAAAGAATTAAATGAATCACAAAATGGAAGGAGGAGACCTGCAGGTTTAGGACAAGGTGCCTTGAACAATACTTTTTAATAGCCAGAGGTCTTAAATTTTAGTTTGGACAAGGGTGACAATGGCCAACTCCAGTTTCTGCCGCATTGACCACGGTAGCCAGTGACCGCGAGGGACGTGGGGGAGGGGAGGTAATATTTCATTACAGCGTCCGCCCTTTTTGTCTCCCCTCACAAAGATAATAGCGGTCATAAATTTGAAGGGTTTTGAGGACAGATCACGACACATCACGTTTGGGTTTAATGGATATATCGGGATTTGTATTAAACAGAATTCGCATGATGTGATGGTGATAATAATGTCCACTTGAGTGGACATGCTGTGCTTAACAAATGTTATATGGAGGGTCTTTGTTGAGCAAATTTAGGACATGTTATGGTCCGTGGTGATATCCAGGGGTCAACATCCAAAGACCATATGGACCAGTTTTAGGAGCCGGACTTTAGAGGAGAAGAAAGGAAAGATTGAAACCTTGATATTAAACATTCAGATAAAATGATAAAACCTCATTATTAAGTATGAATTCCACATACACAGATTCACTATTAGTCAATAAATATTTCTATCCAAGTTGATCTCGATAATCAGTACCCCTAAACATACCACGGCAAAATCATATAGACTAGAGGTTCTGTTGTATAGGCGGCATAAAATGTGCATGTTAAATGGTATTGTACAAGACAGTATTGAGTGAGTGAGTGAGTGAGTGAGTGAGTGAGTGAGTGAGTGAGTGAGTGAGTGAGTGAGTGAGTGAGTGAGTGAGTGAGTGAGTGGGCGAGTGGGCGAGTGGGCGAGTGAGCGAGTGAGTGAGTGAGTGAGTGAGTGAGTGAGTGAGTGAGTGAGTGAGTGAGTGAGTGAGAATTCAGTCACTTGTGTGAAGCACACAAAAAGAAAGCTGCATGAACGAGTGGATGAACAGACGGAGGGGAGCATGGATGAATGGAGAGACGGTCGCATGGCTGAATGGTTGTTTGGACAGACAGACGGACCAACAATGGATAATCGACAGGCGAGCAGCTATTGAAAATGTGGTAACAGACGGATAGATGATTGACAGTTTGATTGCTGGCTGGCTGGCTGGCTGGCTGGCTGGAGAATATACGTGGATGGATGGCTGAATGGATGGATGGATGGATGGATGGATGGATGGATGGATGGATGGATGGATGGATAAGAAAAAAATTAGAAACAAAAAGATAGTCGCATAGTTAATGGACTGATAAAAAGGCTATAAGCTGTGGATTTACAGATGGATAGGGATTAGTCGGAAGGATGGACAGACAGACAGACGAACGAACGGTTGTATGAAAAACGTGAGCCACCTGTCCAGCTGGTTTTCAAGACGACCTGAGCCAGTCACCAGTATGGCTAAACCAAACAAGGTCAGCTCCCAGGTGAATCAGCAAAATAAAGAACAAAGGCGGACCAATTTATGAAGTTCCACACGGCGAGGCGTAAACCTCAATAATTCATGGTCTTGTCTACATGTTTGTGAGCGGGTCGCCGATCATGCAAAGGTAGGGGTGGGGAAGGGAGAGGGAAGGAACTAGTCCAGTGTTTAATCACATCAAGCACAGGCATCATCATGCGGGAGGGG
>JAWQUT010000071.1:2215629-2232912 GCA_033807755.1 Ellobium chinense
CCCCAACGACGACCCCGGAAAACGCTTCTAGTGTTGGATTCAGATTGTATTGGTACTTGACGCCGTTGGCAGCGGGTTCTTGAAACGGTCGTCACCTTCATCGATATCGCTGTCATTATCGCTAGTCGTGTATTTGTAGTTGTCAACTTGTCATCACATGCTTTATCCGTCATTGTCGCTTCGGTTAAAGAGGACATAACAAATCATGCCCTTTCTTTCTTTCTTTCTTTCTTTCTTTCTTTCTTTCTTTCTTTCTTTCTTTCTTCCTTTTCTTTCTTTCTTTCTATCTTTCTGTCTTTCTTTCTTTCTGCTTTCTTCTTCTTTTTTTCTTTTTTTCTTTCTGTCTTTCTGTTTCTCTCCATTTATTGTTAGTTCATTCATTTGTTTATTTTTTTTCTTTTTGCCTATCTTTCTTTCTTTCTTTCTTTCTCTCTTTCTTTCTTTCTTTCTTTCTTTCTTTCTTTCTTTCTTTCTTTCTTTCTTTCTTTCATAGCAGTCCTTCCTGCCTCTATAGCATTTGACCACATTCTTCCTCTCACTGTTACCTTCAACACCGTCCAGCTCTCCCATAGCTCCTTCCTTCACTCCGGATCTTCATTATTTTCCTCTCCTCCTCTTCTCCAAGCTCTCCTCCACATCCTCCTCATTCATTTGCTCAACACTTCAAGAGCAGGCCCCACTTCGCCGCCACATGATAAAGAAAGAGAAGACACTGTCACTGTAGGTTCGTTCCAAAGTGCACTAACAGCATTATCACAGTAATAAAATGCTCGCCTCAACAGACCCAATCTTCAAAAAAAAAAAAAAATGATGATAATTTACCACGAGCAGGCGCGTAGATCACGGAGATCGGTATGACTCACTTCTGTTGATTTTAAAGACTAAGAGAATGCAGTGTATGACAATCTCCCTCACCCATCCCAACCCCCACCTCCCCACCTCCCCCAGGCTGTTTATTAGCGGTACATTCCCCATTCTCTTTGATTTTCCAGAGCCAAATGCATCCTAATCTGGTGACTCCACAGTGTTAGTAAGACGGATATTCTACTAATACGGGAAGTTGTTAAGGGCCTCACACAGTCTACTACTTACAGTCATCTTCGCTTAACTGCAGCTCCTCGGGAGCATGGAACAAAAGGTTGCACTTAAGAAAACTTCGGATTATCCAGTGACTTTTATATTGAAATATAACATTTAGTCATGTTGAAAATTTGCTATTAAACAGAAGTGTGATTATCCGGATTGCGATCAAATGGATCCGATTACACTTTATAAGTGACATGGATTCATTTGGCCTAAAGACCATACAGACTAAATTCTAAATGAGTGACCATCTTAGGAAGGGTCACCTGACTGTGCTCGTACATGTTATATCTAAGGCTAAGATAAGAGCGACAAGACCGACAAGATATTCTTCCTTCTTTCATCCATCCATCGACAAGAAACCCCCTCCCCCCCTTTTTTTTAAAATTTCAATTACAAAGAGATCCCGCATATTCGCAACGCCACGGGAGCATGGGATTAGTGGCGATTAAACAGAAAGTACGATAAAGCGGAGCTTTTTATTCTTGGTTACTAAATCTGATTTCTGCAGAACGTTGTGGTGAAACGAAAAGTCCTAATAATACGCAGCTTGCGACTTCGCTTTATCACCATATAGTTTAATCGCAACCTGCACTAATTGCAACTTTTCCTAAATTCAGATTAATGTACTGTGTCTGTAAAAGTCACCGGATAATTAAAACTCCTTTTATCCCAAGTTTGTCTTTTAATGAGTTAGGATTAAGCAGGGTCGACTTCTGGACCTCGTATTTTGTACTAACCTTCACCAGATCTTACAGTCCTTACACCTTTCTTAATGGGCTAGAGTGATCACGTGTTTCTCCTCTATCCGTGTTTATTTGACTGGTCCCCGGAAGAGAATGTACCTCCAGGCTTGTTCATGCCTATTCCATGAGAAAAGTCTAAGGAAGATCCCTTGCCTACCCTCTCGCTCTTCCACCCCGATCTCCGGTCCTCTCTGAAACTTTTGGGGACTGTGTGTAGGCTAGCTATGGCCCTGGAGAGCAACGCCGTAATGATCGTGACACGAAACCAGTCGGAGAAGATGGTTGAAGAGACATCTGATTGGGTATTTCGCAGATACGACAGGCAAAGTTTACAAGTTGAAAACAAAAAAATCAGGGGATTATCAAAGAAATAAAAAACATATTGAGGAGTGTATAATTTTAGATTTATTGTTAACCGTTAATGTTTATTGAAGAAGAAAACAGCATAACAGCATATACACTAAACTCGTCTTCCAACGATCTCGAAGGTCAATTGCCTTGCTTGCTAAACTATCGAACATTACGAAGGAAGTTGATATTATCTTAACAAGGCAAATTTTGCCATAACGATCCGAACAATGAAATGTCCTGATGCAATTTTCCACAAAAGTCCTCGACTTACCCGGACATTTTTTTTTTCTCCTCCCTTCCTTCAAACGTTTCAGTTGATTGCCATGACGAACTTTTATTGGAGATTGTCTAATCCTAGCGGTGGAAGGGCGAATAGTGATTTTCTCCTTCGATCTGCATTTAGACTTCATCTTCTTCTTCTTCTGCCTTCCCTCGTTTGTCGTTTAGTGGCGGTCTGAGCAAAGATGAACACTTCAATCGAGCAATTTGGCGCAATTTCCCTGCGTGCATCAACAGCTTTTTGCTCCTGTTTTACGTTGTAGTCTCCCGCTATCATCAAATTTTAAGCACAATGGAGAGGTTTTGACACTGAATAGCACAGATCTGTGTGCTATTGACCTGCGAAGTAATTTTGTTTTTCTCTAAATGTTTTAAACTTTTTTGCGAACTCGAAAAATACCCATGCAGCACGAAGTTCCGACCATCAATAATTCAAGAATCTTTCTCCTCCCTTATTTCCCCCTTACCATACTCCACCCCCCTCCCACATCTTAAGATGAAAATGTTAAAGACAGCAGAATATTAGTTATTTCATAAGCACTGGGCATTTGCCAGCACCAGCATGTCCTTATCAGCATCTTTATTATCATCATCATTGTTAAAATAAGCGAAAATTTTAAAACACTGCTTCCATCCGACAACTGTAATGAAAATTTAAAAAGTAAAGGGTAAAACATACAAGGGTGAAACAGTCTAAATGTTTCAGCGAAAGCCTTCTTCAGTAGAAATGAATAAATGTTATTATAATCACCATCATCATCATGATCATTATCATTAACGGTAGCTGCAGTAGTAGTAGTAGTAGAAGTAATCGCAGCAGCAGTAGCAGCAGCAGGAGCAGCAGCAGCAGCAGCAACAACAACAATAATGATATTAGTAATAATAATTATGATAATGATAATAATAAGAAGGAGAAGAAGAAAAAGAAAAAGAAAAGGAAGAAGAAAAACAAATAATAATAATAATAATAATAATAATAATAATAACAACAACAACAACAACAACGACAACAACAACAACTCAGAGAGAGAAGAAGCACGCAGAACACCATCCACAACATCAGGTACACCACAAAGACAACAATCGCATCAACGAGAGGAGAGTTCAAGGCCACAAAAGAAGGCTAAACAATAAAACATTATTCATAACGCTCTGATGTCCAGGTCATGATAATTCAACTGGCACGCGTATTGCACGAATAAACACGACTTGAGGATAATGAATATTTAATGAACCAGTGGCAGTCTAAAAATGATAATAATAAAAAAAAAAAGAAAATGCCCACTCGCAGTCAAAACCTCTTTTCAAAGTTCCGAACAAGCGGCTTGGCCGTTCCATCTGGACGCGCCAAATTGCACTTACAAGAGGGACATCAGATCCCACTGGGTGAGGGAGGAAACAATAGGCGTCATGTCAAAATAATGTTTTATTCTATTTAAACGGTCACCCCTGGTGGATGAGTCTTTTCAAAACTTCGTGGACAGTGAAGTTTTTAAAGGTGATTTCGGCTAGTCCGATGGTGGTGAGTGTTTTTTGGGCTTATGAAATGAAATGAGAAAGAACTAGAAATTGATTTTATGACCGGAATGTCAAAAGCTTTGTGGACAAGGCAAGCGAGATGTAATTATTTTATTATACTTTATTTCGGCTTCAGTGCGTTTGAGTGGTCAATGTGTTGAAGGATATCTGTCCACCCCGGCTGTCTTTTTTATTGCAGAATGGAGGGCATTGACTTCTCTAGCCAAAAACCGGAGTGGTGATTTCCTCTTTGCTGTTGTCATTTTGCTTTACGAACTTCTATCATGCCGGGCCTCAGATATAAATTTATATAAGCATAGCTAGAGTGTCTATTAGTATTATTTCCATTTGCTATCTATTCCAGTGAAATGATATTTTGGATTTATTCTTTAGATTGGGATTGCCAATATGGATGGGCAGCGGAGGATAACAGTTGTAACATTGGTATACTGAAGAATGACAACGCCAAAAGAGCAATACGTTATCAAAATTTAGAGCCGAGGTGGCATCCAAATGCACTGCAAATGAACACACCGTAGCTGATTTTGGCATCAATGCATAGCCTGATGGAGAAAGATAAACGTATCGTTTGATAACTTCGTCAATAGTTCCAAGAATTTTTATTTATGCGAGAACTCGCTTAAAATGTGACGAAAGAAATTTTCCCTTTTTGTATATAATCTCCATCTTAGTCCTAATCGCCATTTTTTGCTCTTTTACCCTGTCCTCTTCAAGATGACTGGCTGAAACAAGCCAAAACGCTCACACATGCACTCTCTCCCTCCCTCGAGTAAACATACAGACGCACGCGCGCACAGACGCACGTACCGACGCACGTCCGCACGCCCGCACGCCCACACTCACTCACTCACTCACTCACTCACTCACTCACTCACTCACTCACTCACTCACCCGAAGATCTACGTGCTCAAAACCAAGCCTACTTATTAGCATGTGCACACATACATTCAATGCCCACGGTCACATATTATTATATCACAGCATGATTCTACTCTTCCGTTACCATGGATCAAATTCTTTGTTTAGATCAGCATCGTCAGAAATGCTTCCCGCGGTCAAACGGAACTCCCTGCCCTGCCTTCCTTTCCAGTTCCCATACCCCCTACCCCCTTTCTCCTCTCCAACCACAATTTCTTAAAACCGCAGACGATACGTCTCTAAGAAGTCAACTACCCCCTTCCGAAACTGAACATAACAATAATAATGAAAAGTCTTGTCTAGACCCCTCGAACCCACCACAATGATAATAGCAAAAAACCGCAGACACAAAAACACCATCGCCAGAAAGCTAACACCCATCCGTCAGTCTCTTCTACACCCTCTTTCCTCAAAGCCAAAAAACTTATAAAGGGACCCAGTCAAAATAGGTTCCGTTCCTTTTTACTATTCCTTTATCTTTTCTTTTGCTTGCTTGTCTTGCGGTTTCGTCCGGGCCTTTCGTGCATAATTTCGCGACTCGTATGTGCAACGCAACCGTGACGGGAGCATCTAGAGCCGCTATTAATGTTGGGCTGGATCGAGTCCTACAAAATTCGAATCCGGATTTGAATCCAGTGCTAGGATTCGATGGATTCCAATCCGAATTGGAGTCCCGAGGGGACGGGTGCGTGGTGGTGGCGGTGGTGGGTGGACGAAAGTTATGGAGTTTTCTTGTATACTTCTTAGAATGAGAAGTAATAGCCACTAAATTCTACGTGAGACTTTTTATAATGAATTTTCATATTATCAAATAAGGCTAAAATTATTTTTAATATATCTGTACAAAGACCCAAATTTTAAAATGACATAGGGATTTGTTATACCCCCCCCCCNCCCCCCCCCCCCTTTTTTTTTTTTGCCGCTTTACATTTCCAGTGAACCGAAGGATTTGAATCCACTCCAATTTTAGGATTCGAATCTGGATTCGAAACCAGGATAAGAGCATTCGATAGATTCGAATCCGGATTCAAATCTTGCCCATCACTAGCCACCAAAGCACTCCACCATTCACTATGACAGTACAAGGGGGAGCAGGTGGTGTCTTGACATGAGGGACTTGATGGACCTTGTCTAATTCCCCCTTACCCCCTCCCACCACCACCCCCCCAATCTCTGCGTCCTGTACTACTTTATGTATATCCTAGTCTCTCTNTACAGCAGTCACGCCATCCTTCCTCTTCTTACACACACTTCATAATTTTTATAAGGTAATATTCTGCCAGAGAAAACATTAACACAAAACAGGCGAACTTCATAAACAGAAGAGTGATGTTGTAAAACATAATGTTAAGAAAGCCAGTTTGAAGTAATTGTTATACGTCTAGTATCACTGCGTTGTCTGCATCGCTTCTGGGTTCTCTGCAGCCCTTCTGCACTGAATCAATGGTGAACTACAGTCAATGTGCTTTAAATAGATTAACAGGCCAGATATGGCATTGAAGATCTGTAACCATACGACTTCAGTCAAAGGGGCAAAACACAGAGTTTCTTAAAGCATCTAGTTCAGCCCCTCGCTTCAAGACACGCTTAGTGTGTGAATACTGAAAAGATGAAAATGTTTTCACGTAGATCATGATCTAGGCGAAATTGCACACTAAAATTATAATTTGTTCTGCACTGTTTTCACTAATTAATCAATGACATTTACTTTCATAAAGAAGAAAAAACAGAAAAGGTATGATAGGGCTTTTGAGGAGACATATGCATGTTTCTTTTCTTCTTTATTTTCTTCTAAGGACATTGTGCTGGCAGCGTGGTTGAGGGATAGAGCGTTTACCTCTTGGTGGGAAGAATCCCTAATTCGAATCCTGCTAGTGGCAAGTCTTTCATTGTCTGGTGTTCGGAGGTGTTTAATGGTTTCCACTTGTCGCCCACCTAACCTGGACTCTACTCTCATTTAGCCATAGCATTTTAGTTTTGCTACAAGACAGGCATTCTTACTCTACATCAGACTCCGGTGATGTTGAATATTTACTGTACAATTAATGCAAAATGGTGGTTCTATATTATGTGTATTGGTCTTCTATATTATATGCATTGGTCTGCATAAAGAACTTTTTAGTCAAAGGTCTTTGATTCTGATATTTTAAGCAAGATACGGAAATAAAACAGTAGTGCAAAATATACTAGTACATTATGAAGTATTGGTGCTCTGTGGTCAATACTTACCAAATTTTGGCCTTTTTTTTTTTTTTCGTTTTTGAAAAAGAAACTTCACATTATGATTTCTTCAGCTTTCTGCGCGTGTAAAATGCTACTATAATTTGACAAGCCAGGTACCCATTTTATAGACAAATAGACAGACTACGTAACTAAAATGCTTTTTTGAAGTATTTACAAATTCATCATGGCCAGAATCGAATCCATGGCCCTTTTTTTGTTTAAATACTTGAAAACCAATACTTTAATCATTCGACCACAGTGCTCCATCTTAACGATGTTCTTCATTCTATTGCCCTGAATTTGCAAAAAATCTTTTTTTAAAGGCTGGCTCTTTTCTGCCGGTCATTTTGCCTTCCTGTTAACTGGCACCCTATGCTACTATGAAATGTCGCTTATAATTCAGTTCTTATTATAAAACGTAAAGTTTCTTCCTTATTATTACAAAAAAAAAAGTGAGGGTGCGAAGAAGTCACTGCCATCTTTTGTGCTTTCTTTCACTTTCTTCTTGACAAAGCTAAAGAGGGCTAAGTGTGTTGGAAAAAAAGAAACTGGTTTGGCGGTTTTAAGAGAAATGCTGGCCTCTACTCTCATTGTCAGTCTTTTTGACTAAAGTCCAAGCTGTTGCCCTCGTCCTGTATTCTTTATTCAGCGAACTACGGCCGCGTCCAGCGTAGTATAATATTTCTCAGCCGCCTTTTCTGGCCTCAACAATTTCATTCTTCAGAACTTTCAATCACGGGAGAACATAAATAACACTGAGGTTACAGTATTCACCGACGCCAGTGTGGGTCAGCTAAAAAAAGGGGCGAGCAAATCAGAAGAAAGAATAAAATAGTAACCCCATCAGTCGCAATCTTCAAATATTTCTTTCTCCTTTTTAAACGTCGGTGTGGATTTTCGCTTTTCACGCCTCTACAGCCGAGCGCCCCTGTCTGCTGAAGAGACGTATAACCACAATAATAGAATTACAGTGACGACTCTTCAAGCTCTGAAATATTAAAACTAGCACTAAAATAAAAGAATACAAACCCAACGCTTAGTGTACCAAACAAAGCCAGTTAAAAATCAAATGGCGTAGGGACTATTTTCTTTAGAATGAATTATTTCCTGAGATTGAACGAACCTGTTTAACCGCGCAACCGTCTCCGTACAAAAAGTGTCAATGTTGAACAAAACTATGACGACTTTGAGGACAAACGGCGTAACTCTTGGTAATTTGAAGTATCTCATACGCCATGCACGTGAAGCGATAATTTATTATAATCACATGCACGTGAACGTCAAGCAGTGTTATATAATTTCGCCAAAAGGCTCGGATGTGACTATGCCAGTAATTGTTGTGCACCGGCGGTCCTTAGACTTCGTTGCGAGATCGCCTCGAATTACTTCGCGAATGGTTTTTAATTGGTCTCTGGAAAGAATAGATGGCTTTTGGTGTCTGTGCCTAAGGGGGATAGGTGGAAGCGGAAGCTAAAGGATAGCGGAGAGAGAAAAAAACATTGAGGGTTCTTTGAAGAGAATGGATGGCTAAAACGGAACTTTATCAGGAAGAGAAAACCTGCATTGGCTTTTTATATTTTTTTGAGGTGCACTTTTTTTGTAGTTTGTGTGTGTGTGTGTGTGTGTATGTGTCANCGTGGGAGAAGTACTAACCCATTTACTCACTGAGGCGTTGCTTGATTTAACCATAATTTACTTAGTGTCAAGGAAGCAAATCGCCCTTCGTAGTGCTCGCCCCTTTGTGATCAGCTTAACAGTTCCATTCATTCTTATATTATGTGCAACTACTGTCACTTCGCTTTATGACGGTCATTGATGACGTATAGTGAAGGTGGCGACCAGTACAAAAAAACAAGTCTATGCAGGCACATAAATTTATTTGTTTGGCTGCTTCAAAGCTCCTGAACGTGTGTTTGTTACAGATATCAAGCAATATTTATTGAAATGATAATATTGATGATGGTTATGATGATGATGATAATAATATAATAATAATAACAACAACAACAATATAATAATAATAATAGTAATTTCCAGTAAAGGTAATAAGAACACAGTGCGGTATCATCTCTATGAAAAGATTACATGCTTAAAATATTTGACATCGCAGACGCAGCCATGAAAAAATAGAGCAAAGAAAAACATTTACAGAAGACGTGTAATTATTTGCATTTGTGCCTGTTATATATGTTTGGCGCAGGAAATTGGTTTAGATATAGAAATTTCAAGAGAATAACAATAATTTGAAATAATCAGCTCCGTTTTGTGATTCTAGTCTTGAACACCGACTTGCATGCCTTCAGCGCAGGTTATAATGGGAACAGGTGCAAGACAAAATCGTTCTTTTTGAGTGACAAAGGCTAAACATGTAGAACAGTAGATTTTTATGATATCATGCCGTACAATTGCATGCTTCATTTAGGGGTAATTCATAGAAGAAGAGGGCTGTATTATCATCAAATGATAGCGAATGTTTCAAATCGCGGCAGTCAATCAGGATTTTTCAGAAGCTAAATGAGAGCTTGCGCATTAATAATAATAATAGTGGAATCTCTTACCATCGTAAGAACTACATTAGTGCAATGGTGCTGAACGCATCCTTAGTAGCTTTCAACATGCAGATTTAATATAATTCTTACTATGCTCAGAGATCCCATCGTTAATGCGCAGGTTCCCAGATGTTTTGATTAGAATTGCCTTAGGGAATCTGTATTTCTACGTAAACCCAGAAGTGATAGATGAGCCAATAAAGTTAATGTTCAGATCACGCCTTAATCGGTCAAATTTCTCTATATGAATTTCGTGTTTCTACATAAATCCACGAAGTTTGTGTTTCTACGTAAACCCACAAAATTTATGCTTCTACGGAAATCCCCAAACTGTGTATCTACGTAAACCCACGAAATCTGTGTTTCTGCGTAAACCCGAAAGTGAGATATGTATCAGCCAATAAAGTTTGATATTCAGATCATGCCTCAATCGGTCAGATTTCTCGATATTATTTATCAGTTGGGAAGAAATTCTGAATAAGACACACATTTGATACTCCTGCCTTGACGATGCTAGGGTTACTGACTCGCCTCGGCTGACGCTTCAGTCTCGATGGGCATTACAGATAGTATTTACGGGTACAGTTAGGATTAGCGGGTAAAAGTGAGGGTATAGTACATTGGTAGGCATGAGTTTTGGTTAAGGATATGAGTCTCATTTGGAATTCTTTCCCTCGTTTGAATTTTTAATTTCGTTTGTTTTTATCTAATGGTTTATTTATTCACAAAGCATACCCATGTGTATTCCCATTGTATACCCATCTGTTTATGCTCAAGATAAAGGACAACTGGAGCAGCCATTTGGGAACAAAAATAAAATATTGACCTAACAAACCAAAACAAACATGGCACCGTATGTCCAATTAGTAGGTCGGGTAGTTGTGTCACAAAGAAATTTAATTACAAGGAAATTACAGCAATTACAAGCGATCGATACTTTAAGTTCCATTTGTCAGATGACTGGATGACTGGTACTGGTTAAACAAAGCGCGGTACCGGAAACCAGAGGCGGATCCACAAGGTCAAGTGGTATGTGGGTGCCGGGTAAGAAGTGGGCGGGGATGGAGAGAAGTGTTTGGAGAATGATTGCCTTGGTTTGGTCAGTTTACATATAAATTCTAAAGTGGACAAATTACATCTAATCACCAAAATCACCTCTTCGTTTCTCCTTGAGAGGAGGGGTCAGTAACAATTACTTTGTTGCAGTCCACCTACCCCTCCCCCTTTTCGACAAACAGTCTGAGGCAATATTGTCCTCACCCATTTCTCTTCCCCCCTCCCCCACTCCACCCTACGCGCCCAACTTCCAATAATGTAAGGGAAATACTTCGACTTTAACATTTTCGTATCGATATCGACTACTTCCTCCTGTCCCCTCTTTTAATTCGCCTCTGAAAGTTCAACTTTTGTACTTTTGTTGGAGACCAAAGCACGCTAACTACCACCAAAACCACACGACTAACCGCAGGATGTCTTCATATCTGAGGTCTAGACGCAACAACTTCGCTAGCGACTACAAAGTGTGAAAACTTTCTGGGTCAAAGATTTTCCTTTTTGAAAGCAGTCATGGAAGACAAATTTAAGGCCTTTATTTTTAAGCCATCCATAGGCGCATGATGCCCATATTCGCTTATAAACCAGACGGCTTCATTAGAGTCACTCTCTTTAGAACACTGTTTTTGTAGGGAGGTAGAGGGAGGGAGAGAGAGAGAGAGAGAGAGAGAGAGAGAGAGAGAGAGAGAAAGAGAAAGAGATCCCCGAAAAATGTTTTCTTTCGATAAATCGCAGAGAATAAACTTTTACTTTTTGTTGGACTTATTGATAGCCTTGCAGTATTACTTATGCCCTTTATTTTCCTAGCAGGTCGGGCACTTTTTTTTTCCTCTCTCTGTTCTCTGTCCCCTCCGTCTCTCTTTTTCTTTCGCCTTACAAAAGGCTGCGCTCTAGCTAGCGTACGTGGAACGAATTCCAACACTTGAAGTAACACGAAGATCAATATACATGTTTAAGTTTAAGTATAATACATATAATTTGAACAAGAATTTCCTCCCTCTCTCACTCGTCATGACAAAAATCTCCAAAATCTAGAACACAACTGGGTCGTGGAAATGTACGGAAAAGTTTAGGATTGAAGATCTCTAGAGATTCTTTATGAAATAGTTGATTTACCGTGGTCTGAAACTGAAATCAGCGTGTATATAGCGTTTCGGACGCCATTTTCTTTGTCATCTGGATAAGTAAATGCTGAAAAAAAAATGCAGAATCTCAGGGTATGCAACTTTCATTTGCCCAACGTTTCCAGGATAGTTTGTTGAGGTCAATGATACTGTACGCTCACACGCTCACTCACATACTTCTTTCCTTCCTCCCACATAGACAGGCAGGCAGGCAGGCAAACAGGCATGCAGACAGGCAGGCAGACAGGCAGGCAGGCAGGCAGGCTAGCAGACAGGCGGACAGGCAGGCACGCACGCACTCACTCACTCACTCACTCACTCACTCACTCACTCACTCACTCACTCACCACTCACTCACTCACTCACTCACTCACTCACTCACTCACTCACTCACTCATTCCTCTTTTGTGCAGTGTGCTTTCAGCTTGTGCCTCTCTGATGTCGAAGGACATGGAAACATTAATCCTAAGTCTTGCGGTGTATTTCATAACATTGCAATTAGAGCCCCACAACAAAGAAAGGGAGAACACACCAGAAATCGCGTAACACCATTCAGCAACTGATCACAATTCTCTGCAAACAGAACAAATAGTACAAAGACTATGCATCATGAGGTCTGTCACTCTAACCACCGAGCCGTTCACTAAGGCAACTATGAATGATAATTATTAGCTCCCATTAATAGTTCTAAGAAACATCAAACAAAAGTGTAGAGTAGAATACCAGATAGAACAGAAAGATGATGGAGCGCAGATCTATCTGAATTTGCCTTTCAAAGACCATCACCATATTAACGGCGAGTGTCTTTATTTAGGAAAATTTAACAAAGTTAATTGAGAGCTTGCGCATTAACCGTGGGATCTCTTACCATCGTAAAAATATAATTAGTGCATCGGTGCTGAATGCATGATTTTAAAAGCGTTCAACATGCAGAATTAATGCAATTCTTATGATGGTAAGAGATCCCATCGTAAATGAGCAATCTCTCAAATTTCAACAAGTCCAAAGCGCACTCTAGCGGTATGTGTACAATACAAAACTCATAACAAGCCAAATTTATTAGGGGGAGGTGAATCTTCAGTGTTACCTTTATGGTTAATTTCGTAGGAAACCTTCATTAACGCAGTAAAGCTAATATAATAGAGTGAAAAAAAAGGTAAGTAATGTAAAGTGGAGGTAAAAATTGAATGCTCTGTTGCAAGTGACAACTCAAACAGATTTATATATATAACTTATTTACTCCCAATCTTGGCACACTACTTCCTTGTGTAATCAAGATGGCATTGTACTAGACGTCTACCACCTCTGTATTTCGTGACAAAATGAGCTTTTGATTAATCATTTCGATCCTACAGACATCGGTCATAACGAAAATTAAGCAACTCATTTTTTTTCTTCCAGAAATTATACAAGGAATTATCGAATTCTCTGAAATAACAGCTCATTGATAACAATAATTTCGTTTGCTTATGGCAACATGATAACTTGAAAAATACTGCTCTTAAAAAGTCTTTTTGAATATCCTTCGTGATCAGCTGCGCTTTTTTTTTTTTTGGTCCAAATTTTATTTTGAAATCGTCCACTTGAATTCAAGTCGAGTTTATAATGACTTTCAAGTTCATCAATTTCTATGAAAGAAACCACATGCTACAGACACGAAGAAGACAAGAAAACGGGAGAAAGAAAAAAAAAAAACCTCGAGGTCTCTTTCTTTCTTCACCTCGATGTTTTCAAACTTTTTTTTTATTCTTTCGTAGGAGTCAGTTGTTAAAATTCAAAATTTTAAATAGCCTTTTGAAAATTTTAAAATCTGAGCCCATTGCGGTCCAGACAATTAAATTGTCGTTCTTTATTGATGTAGAGATTATCTCCCGTGGTGACGCGCCGGAAGGGAATGAAAACATCATCAGGTGAATGAGTAGGGGACATCGTATGGGGGTCTTGGTTGGCCAGAAGGTACCAAATGGGCATTTATGGGATGGCGGAGAGGCCGACGGCGGGGAATAGAGATNGGGGGGGGGGGGGGGGGGTAGGGGTAGGAAAGGAAGAAGCACTGGACTGAGCTGAGTCTGCTATCATCCTGTAGAATCTCACAAAATTCTTTATCTGTAAAATCTGTAAAAATAAGAACGAGGGGAAGGGGGAGGAGGAGGAGGAGGGGTGAGTAAGAGAAAAAGAGAGAGATAGAGAGAGATATATAGAGAGAGAGAGAGAGAAAGAGAAAGAAAGCAAAGAGACAGAGACAAAGAGAGAGAGTAGAGAGTGCACGCATATTTTTGTAGATAGAATGTTTCTAAGTAAGTATACATAGAGATAGAGAACGACAGAGAAAGAGAGGGAGAGAAAGGGAAAGAAAGAGAGAGAAAACGAGAGAGAAAGAGAGAGAGAAAGAGAGAGAGAAAGAGAGAGAGAGAGAGAGAGAGAGAGAGAGAGAGAGAGAGAGGAAGAAAGATAATAAAATAAAAGAGGGAGGGAGAAATTAATTTCGCTCATGCATCCAGTAGTGTTGCTCTTAGGCTTTGCCTGTTATACGGAACCAGGTCTACAGAAAGTGTAGGGCCAGCATCATCTTCATCAAAGGGTATAATTTTGGCATGGAAAACAATACAGCTTAAAAATGATTCAGCCATCGTCCACTTTTTGCACACCGTGTTTCTGGAAACTCCAGGGATATACCGGATGGCCAAAAATAATTCAACGTCACAGAATTAACACAGCCTAAGAATTAAAGAAAACTGGGATAAATTTGTAAGGAGCGGCATAGGTCAGACTGATGACCTGTATATACGTCGTCTACCGTAAACCTCCTGAATACTGACAGCGGACGAACTCGATTTTGCCGTAAGTGAGTGCGCGTTTGTCAGTGTTTTGGGAGATATGGCGAAATTGGGCACTCCACTATCGGGATGCTATGACATCTTCTCTGCACCGGGCTAGGTACTGATGATATTATAAAAGACTCTGCACATTCACTAAGGCAATCCAATTCCCTCGTGCTTTATGTCATATGTGCCTTGGAAACTATAGTTTTGGTCTGATAATTCAGTGTCTTTTGAATACCGACTAATCTCCAGTTAGTTGAACTTTGAACAAAATTTTTGTTGTTGTTTTTTTGGCCACCCGATATAGTCTGCCCTCCACCTGCCGAAAATCAGCTGTTGAAATCCTCCTTGCCAAATATTTCCAAATCTTTTCATCTACACCCCTGACAATCTGACCAGTCTTCAATTAATTAAAATTTGAAATTACATAATTTTATTTTCTGTAGTCACCTAATATATATACCGCCCTCCACCTCTCGCAAATTCAGCTGTTGAAATCCTCTTTGCCAAAAATTTCCAAAACTTTTCATCCACGCCCCTGACAATACCTGTCCATCGGTGATGCCACTGGGCGACTCCGACTCATCAGGGCGCCTAGCACTAACCGGACGGACAATCAGGACAAGCAGCGTGCCTGGGCTCTGGGCACTACGCTAACCTTAGGGGCACTGAACCTGTTTTTATCTGGTCAGGCACAGCCATGGGATACTATGATGATCTCTCTGTCTTTCCCTCTTTGTGTCTTCTCCCTTTCAATTGGTTTTGATTTGTTTTTATGTGTATCTTTTCCTTCCTTCCTTCTTTCTCTTTTTCCTTGCTTGCTCCTTCCTTCCTTCCTTACTTGCTTGCTTCTTCCTTCCTTCCTTGCTTTTTAGCTCCTCCCTTCCTTCTCTCCTTCTTTGCTTGCTTGCTTCTTTCTTCCTTCCTTCCTTGCTTGCTACCTCCTTCCTTCCTTTTACCTTTGCTTGCATACTCCTTCCTTCTTTCCGTTCATCCTTAGTTCCTTCCTTTCTGCCTTCCTTCCTTCCTTTGTCTTTGTCAATAATAATATATTTGTCACCAACTTGGTTATGGTCACTTTTAAATTACCTTGCGTAATGTGGAATGCTTTCCTTTTGAAAATTTGTAAGAGAAAAGAAAAGCAGGCAGTACACAGTCATCTGTTGGAACAGGGTGACAGAATAGGTACGGCGCTGGACTAAGATCAGAAGGTTATGAGTTCTGTTGTTGATCCCTGCCACTGTCACGTTATCTCTGCACTGAGAAAAAGTATGTTACAGTTTCCACAGTGCATTTGCATAAGCAATGGGGACCTAGCTATCCTTATAGACAGTGAAAGACACCTACTCATATACAGTACCATATCAATAGGCCTCATATATAGTATATCGTGACAATGACCTTTTACGCAACTTTACATTATGAATATGTAGCTTATAATTATCGCCTATAAGGCCAGATTATTCAGTAACTTTCTCAACTCTCCAGTGCCGCAGTTATATAATAGGCGCTGACCACTAACACATGAAAAATAAGTCCTATAAACCTCATTAAAGGTATCATCATTGTAATGGTTTTATAATAATTCTAGATCTCTGTAAAGAAGAATAACGGAAAAAGTCTCTCTTCTTTTTCTTCCTCCTTCTTCCACCTTATGCTCCGAATGATGATCATCTCTCCATTCATTGAATGGAGATGAAAAGACTCGCATGCAAATGGACAGGAAGTGGACAGTTGACCCCCTTATTAAATAGATTAAACCAAACAACTAAAAACTACAGGCCATGAACTGTTTAAGAGCTGGCCTGGCCCCTCCCAGGTCGTCAAAACAAAATAGGAGGGCAATATCTCTGATGATAGCGACACTAGCCCTGGTCAGACAGGTGCTGCGAAAATTGAGAATTTAATTAGTGGAAAAGGACTCCAATACGGAGACCCTCCCTGTTCCGGTCAGAACATCAGCTGCCAATCAGGTGGCTGTGGACTAGTCCAGTGGTGACGGGTGTAAGGGTTGGCAGGGTTGTGACACTGTTTGGTAGTTTCATATTTAAGATCTTCTCTCTCAGGGCGTTACCCAGATCATGGTCATATCGTTCAAGGTTTCAGACACTTAATAATAAGCCAAATCACTGGCTGTGTATAGTCCTTTTAATCCACTATACTGTATATAAAATCCCCTTTATTTGGGACTCTGCCAGCCATAGTCAAGTGTAGAAATATGTAAAAAGACTTGTGATTTAGATAAAGCACGCAATTTTAAAGTTTTAGGTACAATTTCAGCCTTATAAACATAAAAATAAAGTGCATTAGGCCTATGTATTAGCACGCGGTCAAAACCAGCTTAATGAAAATTTAAGAACCAAGTCAGAAGGTGAGAGGACTATTTTTGAAAGAGAATTTGAAAAAAACCTTTAGGTATTAACCCTTTTTTTTTCATCTCCTTAAATGGTAGGGCTTTGAAGGTACTTTAACCTTCATGGGAAAACAATTCTAAAATCATAGTAGAATTTACAGAATCACACATTTCATTTATAAGGCCGAAAGAAGAAAAACCATTAGGTGTCAATAGCCTTATAACTTGATAATACATTTGGCA
>JAWQUT010000071.1:2234016-2282546 GCA_033807755.1 Ellobium chinense
GGGGGGGGTGGCGTGATGTTGGTGGGTGGTGATGTTGTTGTTGTCGTGGTTCAGGGTAGTGATGGACGTTGCGTAGGATTTTCCCTGAACTTACGGCTCCCCCGTAATGACTGACAGGACAGTGTGACATACAGCGTGAGTGACGAACACCACGTGTGTCATAGTGATAGGTACTTTATTGTAAAAGTAAGAAAAAACTAAATACTAAAAAAAAAACCAACCAGCCTCAAGGCTGTGGAACAAAAACAAAAGAACAAGTTATTGACATGAAAATCATAGAGATAATCATACATACATGACAAAATAGTAAGTTACTATGTATGTAACAGGAGACATAGGAATATATTATACTAAAGAAAATGATGTAAATAAGGAAATTAGCTTAAATTTAACAGCGACGTACAGTGCTGTACGGTGATGATAAGAAATATGAGAATAGTAATGGAGAATGGGCAGTGGCAGGGAAATAGGATCTATCAGAACTGATGCGAAATCCACCGAGTCATATCACTGACTGCTACACCTCTAAGTCCAGCACAGTATTCCACAATCATCACTATACCCAGGGTTTCCATGATAAAGAATAGGATGATTAAACACTGCTTGCAATGCAGAAATTTCAGATATTTCCAGACACAACTCTAGTTGGTAACACGCTCAGACTTGCAAGCTGGAAGACCCTGGTTCGATCCCCGGCAGGGACAAAAATTTAGAGTAGGTTTTTTCGGCCCTTCTTCTCAAAATTGATCATTCACAGTAATTTGGTAAAATCCCTGGTGATACACTTCCTTAAAATAATATGTAACATCTGAAATATTATCAGACTAAGCTCACCTTCCTCCCCCAATATGTATAAGAGAAAGAATACTATACTGTATTGCCTTTCCACCCGGTTACATTTGGCGACTTCGGCAGGATGTCTCATCAGGGCCTTGGGGATGCAGTAACGAGAGTAGAGGGTTCTGTAACCCATAGGACAAAGTGGGAGGTAGTATTCTGAGATAATCATATAAGAATGGCCTCAGGTTCACTGTGGACAGCATGCCGATGGAGTAGAGATATCATATAAGAATGACCTCATACTCATCGAGAGCTGTAAGTTGTCATGAGGGCATGACATGGATAAGCAGGGGGGAGTGTGAGCAGTCGGGAAGTGTGTTTGGGTCACGAAGTGAACACTACGCTCACACGTGGAAGTAGGGACCGATTCAGGCAGTAGGTATTTAAGAATTAAATTGCTGTGAAGTTAGCGTCCTTGTAGTGTAGTGGTAACGCGTTCAGACTTGCAAGTTGAGAGACCCTGGTTCGATCCTCGGCAGGGACAAAAAATTTATAGAGTAGGTTTTTTCGGCCCTTCTTCTCAAAATTGATCATTCACAGTAATTTGGTAAAATCCCTAGTGACACACTTCCGTAAAATAATATGTGACATCTGAAAAATTATCAGAATGAGCTCACCTTCCTCCCCCTTAAACATAAGAGAAAGAATACTACTATACTGTATATGCCTTTCCACCCGGTTACATTAGTTACATCAGATCAAGATGGCTGGCTGGCTGGCTGGATGGATGGATGGATGGATGGATGGATGGATGGATGGATGGATGGATAGATAGATAGATATATATAAAACTAGACTGAATATCACTATGATCTACTAATAATGATCTTACATTTGAATCAATGGGCACAGTTTTGTTGCAGTGCTTTAGGATTGAAGTCTGCGTTTACTGTCAGAATAAGGATCACTAAGCAACACCCAGTGAGAGAGCTTAGTGATAAAGAGCCTCGTCCAATATAAAGCGGTATACTTGAGGACATTCGTACCTTCAGCCCCCCCCCCCCCCCCCCCCCCCCNATCCTTATTCTCTTTGCCACAGCATTATGGGTCTGCTTTCGAAACCCTTAACCACAGCCCCATAACATGCATGTGAGACACACAATACATGTGAGACCTGAACGAATGTTGGTTTGTTATTGAATGAAAACATGCACATGCCTTACGCAGCCAACTCACGCTGAATACCCCAAACGCACTGTCACTACTGTCAGGATAAGGGAATTGAGCAAATGAAATTTAAAACGGGGCTGTCACCCTATAATAGGCTCAGAGGTAATTAGGGCCACAGCTTTGCCATTTCTTTTTATTTTTTTCTTTATTTAGGCCTCACGGTTTTGTCAAGATAAGACAGTGATGAACTGCCAAGCGTGGCGAGTATCTGATCAATAGCTCACGTAGGAAGGCGGATGGAGATAAGTATTAGGGCCCTAACAACCTTGTTGGGGCCCTCCTCTCCCCTACCTCCCTCCCTATTCCTTTTAAGCTGAGTTCCGAATGTGAAACTGCTGTCCGATATATATGACAGAGACATTAGAGAGCTTTTAGTTTCAGGTTCGGATCTCCTCTTGATGTGGATGGATGAATGGATGAATATTGGTGGTTGCGAACTAGAATCAGATGTGAAGTTTACAACTAGTTTGTAACTTGCAGTGTGATCGAAACATCGGGAAATACCATAATATACATGCCAACCTCAATCATAATGGTAGGTAAGAGATTCGAACCTCAAAATAAAAGCTCTCTGCTATTTTTATTATTTTTTTGTTTGTTTTTGTATGAAGTTTCACCAGCTGAGGACGTTGCAGGGATGATAATCACAGTCTCGAGGTTGGGGTGAGGACGGGTGGATGGGGAGCAAGATGTGATAACTACAGTGTTCATTTAGGTGGGCGATGTTAAGTTTGGAATAGAAAAGACAACAACAAAAAAAAGAGGTGAGAGAGAAAGAGAAACAGAGAGATGAGAGAACGAGAGAAAGACTGAGAGAGATAGTGGGAGAGAGGGTACGAGAAATGGGTTAACAAGAGAGCTTAAGAAAGAAAAAGGGGGAAAGAAACAAAGAGGTACAAGAAATAGTGAGTGAGAGAGAATAAAGACGAAGCAAGTCCTTCGTACTCCAAAGGGGCGGTGAGCGGAACATGGGAAATGTGATGTAAGGGAAATAACCAGTGAAATAATTTCACACAATCCGTTATACCTGGACTGAGATGGTGCAAAGCGAGCGGTGAGTACACAATGTACCACAGACAGTCTACAAGATGCTGGTGGTTTTCTTAAAATACATGAAGACTCTATAATAATGAGGAGAATGCAAATGATGGCTGTAAGGCATTTGAGAGCGTGCGCTTTAACGATGGGATCTGTTACAATCGTAAAAATTACTTTAGTGGGTTGGTCCTGAATGCATCCTCAGTGCCGTTCAACATGCAGCGTTAATATAATTCTCATGAGATCCCATCGTTGATGCGCAAGCTCTTATTTTTTAAAGATGAAGATGACGTTGGAGGCTGGCTAACTGTGAGAATGATGATATATGGTAAGGGGAGGAAAGCAAAACAGCAGACTTCAGTATCTTAAAGACTATACACTATCTCATCCTTGCTGTTATTCCATCTAAGGAAATAAAATAAATTGTATTTGGGTTTTTTAAAACTCATCGAAAATGTCAACTGCTCTTGTGGACTTTAGCATAAATATCGCACAGAACCAAACAATTGGGTACTACGAGGTATAACTTTTATATGCTCGGACTAACCATGTTCTACTAGTCCTAGAGAGCTGAAACTTTTACAACTTCTGAGTTCTCGTACTCTCCATTAGCAGTGATGCACGACTGCATCCGCGTATGCTCATAAACATGCATAATAATACATGTAACAACTATACAGGTGTCTGTAGCGCGGGGTGAAATAGCTATAGGACCTAAAAATGCTTACTCTTGGAAGTTTTGCCGGGCTGCCATCCTCCCTTTCCTCCATAACATGGACGACTAACCAGTTCGCCATTGGCAGGACATTAGTCGCTCGGGCCCTCGCCAGAGCTTGGAATCCTTTCGAACACAGATCCATGCTCCCATCTTCTCCACAACCAAATCAAACTACAGCCCTATTTGCAAGCCTCTGCTTTGACTATTGTGGTGAAAAAAAAAAACCTGCAAAAATTACTCTTGGTAAAATAGCAGTGAGGTTATGCTAGTACCCAACAAGTTTCCAGCTTAACTCTACGTCCATCAATAATATTTCAGTAGATAAGTGTAAATTTCGTATGCAATTAAGCAGTCGATTCATTTTCGTTTCGTTGACGGGGAAGGAGAGGGGAAAGATGGATTAAAGGAGATTAAAGGGATGGGTGAGGAATCATGAAAACGTCCATTCCATATAAAATTGCTGGGGGCGGAAGTAGCGGTAGGAAGGGGAGGGTATTGTGTCTATCCACCCTACCACGATCCATATCTCACATACAGTACATGGACAAAACTACAGATAACATTTCACGTCCGTTTCAGTCAATAGCCACTTCTACAGATAACCTTAATTATTATTCCAAGGCGCAAAAATAAATGTTTTTCTGCCTTTGTGGTGGACGTCATCTGCATAACAAAGCGTCACCTGAAGCCAGAGGATTGGAACTTATCGACAAATTTCAGAAGACCGTTGATGTGGTCTTTTTGTCTTTCGCCTTTGTAATCACTATTAGTCCTTTTATCTTTTGGACCGGTGACTAGAGGCCAAAGTTCACGCGTGAGGTCAATCCATAATTAAATCGCAACGCAGAGTTGTTTCCCGTAATATTATACAACATGGACGTGGCCCGTTCTTTGTGTGTGGAGTTTTGAAGGTCAGGCAGACCGCTAGCCGGGGGGAAACAAAAAAAAAGCAAGGATCATGGGGAGGAAACCACTTTCTGACTGCACCGCTTTAAAGGGATTCGGTTTAACTCAATGAAGACTGAACACATGCATGTAAACGCCTTTTACTATATAAGCACCAGCCAAGAACTAACAGCGTGCTGCAACATCTTGTCCCCTCGCATACAATGTACTATCTATGTAATAAAATGTTCTGTGCATTCACTAGGCTATTTCAAGTTTCTCATGATGTATTCGTAGACTATTCTAAGAAACTTTTTAGCAAGATAATTCCTTGTCATTTGAAAATCGAATAGGCAAATTATGCTGCAATTAATGGCGATTGGTATGTGATTGAAACAATACTAAAAGATGCTAATTCTTCCAAGCTGTTAACAGGATTTAAGGCTGTTAGAAAGAATTCATGGTCGTATGTTTAATTACATGTAAAGATAGCCAAATAAATAATCAAATCTGCTAGCGTTTGTGGCATAACCCGTGTCCCTCCTTCCCACCAGATCCCGCGCCCCACTTGCACTTCTCGGCTCTCTGTCTAAGAGTAAGTTTAAGTGACGTTAAATTTATAAAGTAAAAGTCATGCGAAATTTCCAGTTTTGATATTTTAATGAAGGAAAAGGATCTGAACCTTTTTTTTTTTTTTTGCGGAATAAGATAACAATACAATGAACAGAAATGTGCGCACAGTAGCAAATGGGTGAAATTTGACAAACCACTATTTTAAACACCACTCATTTTGTCACTTTTCCTCTATTGGCTCAAGTCCCCCCCACTCCAACCCACCACCACCAACGCAATACAGTTCTACCAAAAAACCAGTGATACCAATTATCCGTAGCGCGATTTTCGTTTAAAAACCCCTGTCGATAATTAAACTTGAACGACGCGCGAATCTGTTGGCCAGAGAGTGGTTTGGCTAGGCGTACAGACATTGGACAGAAAGACGTTGTATAAATCAAAATTTCTTCTTACGAGATTTTCCCAAGCATTCATAATTAAGAAAATCACTTAACACCAAAGAAAAGATAGTGAAGATACAATTTTAAAACAGGAAAGGGAAAATAGTTCGAACTAGTCTATAATTAGAAAAAAAAATAAACAAACAAACAAACAAACAAACAAACAAACAACAAACAAAATACAAACTAGAAGAAGAAGGAGGAGGAGGAAAAGGAAGGGGCCCAGAAGAAGAAGAAGTACTGTAAAAGCCGCGATTCTCTAACATCCTCAGTAAGCTGCTCTGCTGGACCACGATACAACAAAAATTTTAAAAAAAGTCTCTAGAAATCTCCAATCCCCAACGCTTTTCCGTAATTATTTCCACTGATCAGTTCACTCTAGATTTGAAGATTTTTGTGACTTCTAGTGAGTGAGGGANGGGGGGGAGAGAAAGTTCTCTTTACATAATAAGCCTAATGAAAATAACAAAAATTACTTGAAAATTGCAACTCCTTATCAATTCCAACATTAACATTTGACATGGTTTCGAGCAGTTGCTTTTAACATTATAGTGGGGTCAAGTTCAACTTAATCATCACATCACCAACACAGACGCCCAACTCCGTGATGTCCGGACCGTGAGCCACTCTCACCTGTGCGCCCTCTGCCCTTATGCGTGGGTCCGTCAGAGTGACCTGCTCTGACCCGGCGGGCCATTGACCCCCGCCCGAACGTGCCTGCCCGCCTGCTTGCCTGCCAGTCCGGCCGAGTTGAGTCCAACTAAGTCCCAAAGTCTCAGCAAGACTGACTTTAGAATTAGTGTTATATGACACGAGAAAGAATCCCTGGCCCTAAACTATCACTGACACGAGACCATTGGTAGGGATTTCTTTGTTTGTTTGTTGGTGTCATGTCAAATGTCAGGCTTTCCTATATCCCTTCAGCATTACTGTTTATTTTCTTTTGCAATAAACTTTTAACTCGTTATCCTTAGAAACCCATATGTCCAGCTCCCCCGCCTCTCGAATCATCCAGTGAGCTGGCAAATTGTAGCGATTTTCGCTTAGCGAACGGAAAACGGATCCTATAGACCAATATTCGAACATTCGAACAGTTCATTCTTCAAAATAATAGACCGACAGTGGTAGGCATCCAGAACAGGAAAAGGGGAGGGGGAACGGTGGAAACTGTAGCATTATGTTGTTCTTGTGTTTCATGACGGACGATCAGCATAAATAATAGAATTAGGAGCGAATGTGACGTGATTCAAATTTTCTGTTTCTAACAATATATAACAGAAGCCACAACTAGCCATGGTTTCTACTTCTACTTGGACATCGAGAAAAGAGAGAGAGAGAGAGAGAGAGAGAGAGAGAGAGAGACAGAGACAGAGACAGAGACAGAGAGAGAAACAGAGTCTATTAAAGATGGTAATACGCACAACGCAGCTGGGCAGACGAACAAGGTCGACGGGACATAACTGAATAATAACGACCTGCTACATGGACTGGTCAGAGTGATCTCCCATGTAACAGCCTAGGTTGGCTAATGTTTTGGTTCAGACCAGTGTATACAGTGTAGACTGTAGGCTATGGTAATGTAATGTGGGTAGCTAACTCACCGCTCCACTAACATCTTAAGTCCCATAAGATGATAAGAAGAAACGACAGACGATCATCATTTAATCCAGTCTTTTTTCTCCTAGACCATGCTGCATTTCAGTTTCTCCCATATTCCGGAGGCCAGTGTCAGCCCTACACTTGATATTTAGGTTTCTTCTCAGGTCGAAACTACTAATCTTTTACTACAAGTACGAGCCCCCCTTCTACAAGAATTGTGAAGGAAAGCAAAGTAGGTCTTTTTTTTTTTTGTCGAACCTCGCCCCTCCCGTGAGCGCCGGGTCTCAGTGCCTTTTACATCACGAGCTGTTGCTCCGTGTGGAGAAAATCCCGTGAATGCCAACTGCATTAGTTTGTAATGATGAATCAAACCAAGGAGAGAGGGAAAAAGAGAAATGAAAGAGAAAGGGGAGATGAAGCAAAAGAGAGAGAGGGAGAGAGAGAGAGAGAGAGAGAGAGAGAGAGACAGAGAGAGAGAGAGAGAGAGAGAGAGAGAGAGAGAAAGAGAGAGAGAGAAAGAGAAACTTTTTTTGTTTTGTTTTGTAAAATCAAACAACACACATACAGTATGTATTTCAGCCCAGCCAGCCAACCAACCAACCGAACTAAAAACAACAATTGCGGAATTTACTACTGGCCGTTTATCTTCCTCAAACAATGGGTACGGTATGAAACTTTGGCTGCAGATAAAAGCAATGCAGCTGTATTCCTACATAGCACGGTGACATACTCTATCTAGTGGACAACCTTGAAAATGAATTCGGTTAAACCAAATGCACCGCGAACGTGAAAGGAAACAATAAGCCCCGAATATTTTCCTTCTTTTACTTTTAGGCTTCTCTCTCAAAACTGAAAATATGTTTTTAGTCACATGGACTTCGTTTTAACCAACTATACTTTTTTTTGGTAACCATTTTTTGGTGCCTATTATAATAAAGCTAGACTTCAGCTCAAACACAATGGAAGGATGAAGGTTGTGGGCCAGGACTGATGTGCACTTGACAATGTCATTACGAATGAAAGATGAAATAAGAATAGATATAGATGGGAGCTGGAAATAGTGCTTTTTAGCCCAAGACGTCTTCACATGCTTTTAATTACTCTATAGTATCAGTCTACAAACCTAAAACAACAATAAAAAGAACGTGTCCACACGAACATGCTGCATTTTTCTTCAAAACACGTACATGTATATTTTATGTATAAAGGTCATTAGAAATTACATTACACCTGTATCGTATCAAGTATATCCGTGATGACCACTCTCGAAATCAAGGCACACCGTCAGTATATCACATCCCCCTCCACCAACTTATCATCATCATAATCACCACTAACACCATGACTGAGTGTTGGAGTGAGCTAGTCTGGTTGTCTTAGGGCGCTCAGTATACATGTACAGTTGGATGCTGGTACATATTCTGTCCCTCAATCACACACATTACAACATCATCATCAATGCCACCACCACCACCACCACCACCACCACCATCTGGCTGACAACAACAACAACACCACCACCACGACTGTCAGTGTGAGCTTGTCTGATTGTCTGGATAGACTTTCTTAGGAGGTTTAGTATACATGTACTGTATTATTTAGATACTGGTACATATTCCATCTAACAACAACAACAACAACAACAACAACAACAACAACAACAACAACAACAACAACCAAACACCATTTATAGCAGTTTCAAATTTTAATGTGTTTATCATCCAGGAGCCTGGTGTTAGTCACATGCATACCTAAAGTTTAAATGCAAAATAGTAAACGAATATAAATTTAAGAGAAAAGTAATAATACAAAAGTGAAATTACATGTACATTAGTATGAACTGTGTATTATATTGTGTGATTCTTGCTCACATGACTTCATACCACAAATTTATCTATGTAATATATACGTACAAGTTCCAGATCAGATCACATATTATAATCCCTGTGGGGAATATGACAAAATGCTGTCACTTCGCAATTTGATTACAGTTAGATTTCACTTTCTACATGCACATCATTCTGATGATGGGCGGAGTATGCAAATGTCAAGGATGAATTTTCCAAGGGACTGCACTCAAACATATATTTATCACAAAAATGCTTAATAGAAAACTGGTGACATTATGAAATATTTTGCAGTTTCTGACATCTTAAATATTATAAAGTGTTTATTACGAAATGAGACTTATGTTAAAGGATTTCTCAATCCCTTACTATCTCGCTTTTCACTTCAAACTACAGTCTCGCTCCCGCTGCCAGCAAATCAGCCTCAATGCGAGTGTTATCTGCCCATGCACTAAACTTGATGCCAGATGATGGGTTGTTATTTGATAAATTTCAAAACTTCGACAGGAAAGGTACAGTGAAACAAAGATAATGTATACATCTTAGGACCGACCAAAAGTGTACTTATTAACAGCAGTCTGTGTTAACCATACACATAACCTTAGAGAAGGAAAATCAGGACCAATAATACTGTACTCAGTATCTGTGTTTACCTACTGTGTTTACATGCCCATATCAAATATGCTCCGCAGTATATTATATCTTATTACTAACCAGTTGCAATGTGATAATTCGCAATGCATATAATCTTTTTTGCCATGTTGTGAACTAGCCTGAGGCAGACATTCATTACTTTACCTCCTTATGTATTAAAATCCAAAATATGCTTGACGGGAAATGACTGAGCTGGTCCAGTGTAGTTTGTAGTGTCTTCGAGTTTAATTTCACAATATGGACATAGTGGGAATGGTAGTAATAGTTTTTGGTCCATCTAGTCAGACTGGCCAATGTACCCATCCATACCCTAATATTTCACTGGTTCAGCACCATTAAGAGGATATAATTGGTGAAAATCACAAACCCTGTAAGTCAGAAAATTTCTACTTCACAAATTTTTGTCCCAGAGTCAAATGTCCCTAATTCACATTTTTTTTTTTGGTCCCAAAATCAAGTGTTGCTTACCCTCATTAAGCCATTCAAATCCTGTATAAATCAAAAATAAACAGAAAGCTTTGAATTTGTCACAGGGGAAAGACAAACTGTGAGTCTGGTACTCTGCAAACTGTGAATCTCTCTTGTCTTCCCCAGTGGCATAAACCATGTAAAATTACAGATCACTGACATTGTTGTGTCATGTATTTCAACTGCTTTGATCCCCATTTGGTGACTGTACAATGAGCGCCTACAAAACAAAGTGTTCGTCTTTCTTGTAAAATATGATCTTGGCCACCTACACTGTAATTTCCACTCATGATTGGTGATTGTAAAGTAAGAAAACAATTTGTTCTCTCCCTCTTGTAAAATTTAATCTCCACAAAGTACATGGTTTGTGATTTACCCTGAAGAAATTGGTAAACAGAAACGATCTTTATAAATGTCAATGGCTTGATGTATGGTGCAGTGTGATATAGTAAAATATAAAATGTTCAAGCGTTTGCTTGAATAATTGCTGCTATCATTTCCAACAAAGTATTTGTAGAAAATTTATTTGGATGGTAAACAAGTTATTGATGAATGAGGTAATTTTATGGCTAATTCTTCCACAAAATCTCTTGGAACTGCAGCATAGCTATCTATCTATCTGTCTCCCTCAGCTTAGTAGCTTACACTAAAAATATCAAACCTACAATATCATTTGACATGATGGGAAGAATTTGCACATCATATAGACTATATATCATAACTTTCCAAGCAATAAACCTAATCCACAGCTCACAAAAAAAAAAAAAATCAACAAATAGATAAAAATCAGTTTAATAATTCACCACTAAAAATGACATGGTTCTTGGTTATTCTGCATTCCACTATATGATAAAACATTAAAATAAACAAAAATCAAGTGCTCACACAATGAAAAATTTTAGAAAATTAAAATTAAAAACCAGCTGCTGATAAGCTTAATTTATGACAATGTGCTGGAAAGCTATGCACAAGAAAGGATGTACATGTACCATAGCTGCCTTTTTAAATGCTTAAATAATCTATTAATATAGCTATTGAAATGCAATGAAAGAAAAGCTAGAGGCGGCAAATGCATCTGATACTGTATGTTGATTATGCGACAAAATCATTTTGTTCCACGTTAAATAATTGTTGTGGGGGGCGGGGTGGAGGGTGGGGTATGCAGGTGGGTGGAAAGGACCAATAGAAGAATGAAACTCTGATTTTCAGGATGCCTTAGCCTCTTAGAGAAATCATCTTCACATTTTGAGGTTTCCCGATTTGTATAATAAACACTCTCTTTATATTACAGTAAAATAATTTCAATTCTTGGAGAGGTCAAGTCAGTTTGCCTCATTTCCAAATGTGCCATATTTTGTTTTCTAATGCACCATAACAATATCTACATTAAAAATGTCAGTAATTCAGAGATAATACCCGTATTTTCAATATCATTTTGAACACATTGACAACAGTAACAATAAATACAATATGCCCAAAACTATGCAAAGGGACCCTAGTTAAACTTACAAATATCAAAATATCAAGCTGGTCATGGTTCAGGCTATAAAACTCGTACTTATGCAAAACTTCAGTACATGTACTTACTGTGAAACTGCTAGTCTTGCGTGAATTCAATATGAGGCTTAGGTGGTTTTTAGATGGTTTCACTTTACTTTTATGGTATGTAAGCTTAATGTGTGTATTTTCATCTGGTGGAAACCAAAAATTAGCATAGCTTATTCTGGTTGGAAATGTTGTTGTTCAAAGTGGCAAGGGCAAACCCCATGGAATGTAAAAAAAAGAAAAAACTTGGAGAAGAAAGCCAATGAAAAGTAATTTTACTCGGCAGAAGTCATGTAATCTGCCTAAAATCGGTATTGTTGAATATAGAAAATGATTTTAATCTCGATTTCTGCCAAGAAAAAAAGTTCAAAAGCAGATGACCCAAATCACCTTCAAAGCCTGATATAATAATATCATTTTGACTGGCGCAAGACAGTGTTAACATAGGTGTGGTTCCATATTGTGATGGAGCAATCTGGTAATATCAGTATTCTATAAACTCTTGATGCTAGTAATCTACAAACAATGATGAATAGTTTATTTCAAAGGGTCCCTTTCATAGTCCAACCACAAATCCTCAGTGAAAATGCTATTGCAATAAATCAAATACAAAGTAAAAGAAATAAAGGATCTGCCTGTTCAAAAAGGCCACATAACTTTTGAGATAGCTCTGGAACACTGGTTGGGCTATCTTTAAATGAGGGAATCACAACACATCCCTGTAACTTACTGCCTTTTTATCAGGCAAGCTTTAAGGCTTGATAAAATGTACAGGATCAAAACATATCATGAGTGGAAGTATATTTGTGAACTAATTACAGATATCAAACATAATCGTACAAAGCGTTTCTTGTGAGAGGGGCTTTTGTTATGGCAAAAAAGTACTGGTGATGGGCACATAGAGAGGCATACTTTTTTACCTATCATTGAATACTGTGACTTTGAAGAGATTTGTGATGCTTCTTGTGTTACCTTTCTTATCAACCCTGCCTTCCCTCTCCTAATAAACAATGACTGTCTCAATAGCCCATCTTTAGTTATGGTTGAAACCACATCCACAAAAGGTCATACAATAAACTTTCTTGAATCATTATCCTGGAGGCATAATAAACTTCCTAAAAACAATAAAATTAATGAATTATTGCCTGAATAACCAAAAATAGGAAAGCATAAACAGACTCCACTAAAACTCTTCCTCAAATTCCAAACTGACCTTTCAATGGGAAAGTCTAAATATTTTTTGATTGCAATCATGTGCCTCAAACATCCATTGGTTTGAAAAATAATTCTTGCAAGTATCACACTTTGCGACCTTCAAGACAGACTTTCTTGTTTCCATGACTCCCAGTAAGAAATTCTTGATTCCAGGTGGCACATCTTTGGCTGTATTGAAATCCACCCCAGAGTCAAAAATACTGTTCACAGTCAGGATGAGCAAACTCGCTACTTCACATGATGGGTTGAAATCTGAATTTGGATCAAAGCTTGCTGGCCAGTGTGTAAACAGGTTTTTCCGACCAGACCTCTTGGTTGAAAGATCAGCCATGACTATCTACAAGCCTTGGACACTCACTGTACCTTCTGGTTCCCTGAAGCTCCTCCTTGTTTTCAGGTCTTTCCTGGTCTTCAGCTGGAGGAAAGTAAAAGTAGAGCTAGAGGACATTTATCTCTGGACACTTCCAAAGAATCCTGGCATCCAGTGTAGCTGAGAAGAAGTCTCAAACTGTAATGAGATACTGCTACTTCTTGAAGGTGTGCAAATGACCAAAGCAGCCTGTCAAAACATGTGTTCAGTCATTTTTCTCTATATATTAATTAGTTTCCTAGAAAATTTTGTTTTCTGTCCTTTAATCACATAAAACAAATCTAAGCCATCACTTTTCTAGATATTGCTGACACAAGGTCGTCCACGCGTAAAAGCAAAAATTTATTCACAACTGTTTATCACTTGTCCAAAAAAAAAAATATTTTCTTGAACCGAAATGATTGTACTTTGATTTCTACAATCAACACAAAAACTGAAATCATATAATTTTTTTGAGCTGATATCTCAGTTCTACTCAAGTGACACAAGCCTCATTCTGGCTGGCTGTGAGATAAATTCTTATGAGAGCAGCAAACTAGCAACAAGTGGAATGTTAGGCATTTGTACTGAGAAACTCAAGTTTTCAAAAGATTTATTCACAGAACCTTATTCACTTTTTCATAAGAATTGACCACCTTAGCAATACAGTATATATATATGCCTCAATATGCCATGTTGTGATGTGTCCATCTTAACAAGAACATCATTCTTTATTACAATTTTTCCCGAGCTCCCTGTTTATACCAAAAGTCTGATCTGTAAAACTCGAAGTATGGCTATAAATAAAAATGTAATAATATAAAATTCTAGTAAATTCTAATAGGCTATGAGTATTTCATAGGGCTTTTCTGTGTTGCCCTCAAATGCAGTTATTAGCAAACCCCTTCATACAAAATGCAACATTATTCTGAAACATTTTGCAAATCCCAGAGTGATAGATAATAGGTGAGTTACATAAGTCCCAACAATTTCCTAACAAGGCTGAAGAAAAAGGACATAATGAAGCAACATGATAATATAATCACTGTTATTAACACTAGTGAGTATATATTTTTTCTCTAATAAGTTTTGGTGTACATGTATACTATCACAGCTTCACATATCTCTTGTGCTGTTTTAGAATGGATTGGTCTCAGATCATGCTTAATCTTGTAGGCCTACTGCACAAAAGTGGTAAGACACTATAAAATCTTTCGTTTAGTCGTTTATCTAACTCTGTTTATTTCCGTTGATTACGATGTGCTTCAGATGTTCTTCTGTTGAAGTGTCTTGATAAGGTTGACATTAACACATGTCACAGCTTCTGTCAGTAGTAAATATGCAAGCATCTCATTAATATTAGGCTAATGATTAAGCACAGTCTTGCTTTGCATAATAATTAAGCTAAATGGGAAACAGATTGTAGATAGAGTCTATCAAGGACTTGCATTTGGGCATAGCCCAGTCCCATTTATGTAAATATATGGATCCAGTACAACTGGTAACATAATTATCATGTTTCCCCATATCCCGTTAGTTCATGTCATTCATCAATACAATACCTTAAATAGGACAAGGAAATAAATGGTCCGTAACGCCTATAAACTGGAAATGCTATAATACATTATACTGTCCACATGGTAAAACCTCATCAAGTTGAGTTTTGGCAAAAAACAATTTCTCACGCCTGCCGATTTTACGATATAAAGAGTAGGCAAAACTGGTTCATTTCCGAACTGCGCAAAGTTCCAAACGCTGATAATTTTCTCACAAGCTTACTTTTGCCCTTAGATATGCTAACTAATATCTCTTCTTCATATTTTGATTAGAAATATGTTTTGTATGATTAGCAGATTTGCGGACCCTAAATCAGACTGATAAAATCTCCTTATCCTATTGACAGTGTTATGGTACACATTTCTTTTCTTTTAGCAAGCATTGGAGATGGATACAATTTTATTTCTTGCTCTTGGAAATTTCCCACCGTAGACTTTGAGAGGTTTCATCATAAGAATGCCAAATAGTAGCTAATTAAACCAAAATTGTGGTGACAATGCCAATCTTCTCCAGATGGAAGTTCCATGCTCTGGGTAGCACTTCTCCCGATTGTAGAATGTCAGCGCGGGAATGATGCGTGTCGTCAAAAAGCGAAAGGCAAGCTAGTAGTTGTGTGAAGAGAAATATGCACATGCAATAACTTTCTTTGGTGCTAAAGTATAAGCCTTTTTTTTTCATCATATATGATCAATAGATCTTTTGTTGAAGACTGTGAACAAGTGCCCGACTTTGATCGCAATGTTATAATCTTAGAAAGGGCAGGATAAATATTTGATAAAAAGGAGCATCTGTCTGAGCACTGAGTGAGTCGCTTTTACAGTATGGTTGTCTGTGCCCTTTTCCCCCTGTATTGTTTAATGTGCCCTCATTGGTCTACAATTCTGACGTTATTAATCTTTTGCCTGAGGAGCACATTTAGATTATTAAGACGTCGCACAGCAGGATAGGCTTTAATTGACAGTTAACTATTATCTCATGCAGTGTTTTCTGTGCTTAGGGGCGATGTTAATTGCATCACTAATCACAAATCAATCAACATACTTTGAAGAGCCGGTCAAACTGATGGCATATCGCCTCCAAAATAGTTTGCCACCCTTATGTTGGTCAGAGATGACCACGGGAATAATTTATAGAATGCTTGTGAAATCTTTTATGGTTTGGAAAGAAAAAAAAACCGTCTTCAGGATCAAAGAGAAAAATGAAATGGACCACAGCAATTAGCATGGATATACCGTGATGAGCATAGCAAGGGGGACAAGATTGGGGGTNGGGGGGGGGGGGGGGGGGGGAGGGATACATGGATGGGCACATTTTTAGGGGTAAAACAAAGACATTACATTTACAAAGTCTTATGGGTTCAGAGAGAGAGAGAGAGAGAGAGAGAGAGAGAGAGAGAGAGAGAGAGAGAGAGAGAGAGAGAGNGAGAGAGAGAGAGAGAGAGAGAGAGAGAGAGAGAGAGAGAGGGGATAAGAAACAATAAGAGAAAGTGAGAGGCAAAAACAGTGACTTAGGAGACAAAAATATCTTGCCTGCTCTCTCTCTCTCCCCATTAGCGTTTAGTTTTTTTGTTCTTACTCCCTGTATTCTCCCAGATTCTTATCCCACCACCCTACTGCTCCTTGCCTTATCTCTCTCTCTCTCTCTTTACCTCTTTTCATCCCTAGAATTATGCTCACCCAACCCATACTAGGATCCATCTTATTCCCCTCATTCATTCATTCTTTCAAAGCTACAAACGTTTTCACGGGTATTCTATAAAATGCTCCCGTGGTCATCTATGACCAAAATAAAAAGGTCAAAATAATTTTCATGTCAATGTGACCCCTTTTTGACCTGCTCTTCAAAGCCTTTTGACTGATTTATGACTAGTGACACAACTAGCGCCGCTCATAAGCGCAAAGGATTTGACTGCGGCGGCGTCTAAATTAGCTGAAAGTGCTCCTCAAGCAAATGATAATTTTCCATATTGTCAAAATCTTAGGCCAGTGAGAGCTCACTAAACCACACAGCAGACAACAATCCATTCAAATTTAAACAGTGGTCAGACAATTGTTCCTTTTTCTCAAATATGTATCCTGCTTTTTCTAAAGTTACAGTACTGCGATCAACGTCGGGCAGTTGTTCACACAGTTTAGTAAAAGACTTTTCTCGACGATATATATAAAAAAAAGGCATAAAATTTAGAGTCAAGGAAAGTCTCTTCACACAAGGACTACTAGCCTGCATCTCGCTTTTTGACGTCACGCCTCATTCCCCCGCTTACTGGACAACCAGTTATGGCGGCCCGCACGGTATGAAAATCCCGACTTTCAAGCTGCATTTTCTCGGAAGCGCTCGGGCGAAAGAAAAGTGAGAGGGGTTGAAAATTTATGAAAAAATATTGTGGATGTTTCAGGCTGTGAAGCAGAAAGCTGTTCCTGTCCCTTTAAATAAACAATGCAGTTCATAGCCACCATTGGCAAAGTTGGAGTATTTTTTATTTCATTTAAAAAAGGAAGCCTTATTTGAGAAATCAATCAAACAAGAAGCAAAGGAATGAAGAGCTTGCAAGTCAAGTAATTGTTAATGTTTCAACATTAGCAATGTGGCAGAAATTTGTTGAAAAGGTTTTCGCTTTGCATGGTTATGGAGTTACATGCACAATGCATCAATACTAATATTATAGTATGTTTCATGAAAAACAAAACAAACTAAAATAATAGTTAATTTATTTCTTGATGTATATTTTATTGAATTGTGCATATATGGCAAGACACTGAATAGTCGTAACAAAGTTCTAAAATTCAGTTTTGTCTGACATGGCTGAGTAGGTTATCTATTGATAACAAAAAGTATTTAGCCTCAAGTATATATTGCTGAAAAAAAAACCCAGGAGATTTACAATGCGTGGCATTCACAAGTCCTACTAGAAGCTTACACGGTGCTTTTGTGATAGGCCTAAATGTGAGTATTTGACACAGTTCTGGGAGGCAATATCAGTGCTGTAAACTGCTGAACATATGCAAAGACTTACTGAAATCATGAATACTTAATGAATTATAAAGATGAACGGAGTTTTTAAAAAATATCTTTTTTTCCTATTGAATGGATTGTTTCCAAATTTTGCACAGACTTCTAAACAAATTTGTCTTAACAGAAAATATTTTTTTCACATCGTCTTTGTATCTGTGGTAAAAGTTTTTTCTTAAACATTTGGAAATAAAAGATAATAGGTAAGTTTCTCAAACATGCATAGTTTTACAGTATGAAAGTTGAAAATGTAAACATTTAAGAAAACGCATAGGTAGAAACTACTTAAACGTAATGATCACAAAAATAATTTTCAAAAACCGCTTTAGAAGCCTTCACTTAAAGGCAACAAATTAATGCAAACGAGCAGAACAAAAACAGGATAAAAAAAGACTTATCTAGAAGTTGTGCTGAAGTCAAAACCATATTGGCATCTGAACGTAGGGGCATATAAAAAGTGCATTCAATAGCATCGAAGGTGTGAGACATTGCCATTGAATAGAACAAACACTACAAACACAGGAGATGGGGGCAAAAAATATTTCCTGTTAAGACTAACTGGTTTAGGAAGCCATGCACAATTTCAAAACAATCTGCTCATTAGGAGAGATGATACTGAAGAAAAACCTAGTTCATTAATTTGTGAATGCACTATAATTCATTATTCCTATATCATCATCTTACCTTTGTATGCCTAGAGGAGCATTTGACATGAATGAATGATCTCATTGATGGCTGATTGGGAAGTGAACTTTTTAGTAATTTTGTGCTCAATTTTCAATAATAAAGAAATAAAATAGTTTATGAGAAACATATATATATATAGTCTATATACTTCGGAATCCTAAATTTCCATATATGCATGCAATTTTCTTTAAGCAGGATGATGCAAATAATCAAAATGCATCAAGATGCTACCGAGGCGCTCTCCTATGACGTCACACCACTGTAAATATACTCAATTTCTGACCAGGCCGAAGATCTAGTTTTTTACTAACGATTACTGAGAAAACTTTTACAACGAATATAAAGGAGGGGGGCCAAAAATATTTTCTGTTGAGACAAATTGGTATAGAAACTTGCGTAAAGTTTGGAAACAATTCATCCAGGAATAAAAATGTTCTGTTGAAATACCTTTGATCAGACAATAGTGAACGCACTATAGTTATTTCATGACTGATCAAAAATGGGAAAGTATACACAGACTTCTATACAATCCATCCCCAAATTCCTGAATGAGTTCATAATAATCTACAGTTTAGGATGCAGAATTCCACTGCTTCAGTCCAAACAGCTATCTTAAATCAAGTTGGAATGCATCACATTGTTAGTTTTTTCATCATGACCAAAATATATGACTTACATAAGACTGCACTGAAATCCACACAGACATGTGCACACACAGAGTAGAGAGGACTTCTGTTAACTGTCTTTCATGGTAATTGCTTGTCACAGCTATTTCAGTTCATGCTTGGTAATAATCAGTTATCTGAACTGACAAGTCCTGTTACAGAAATCATCTGAGTAATAAATTTCCTATTTTATTCAAAGGGTGAACTTACGATCACAGTAAAGCAATGTTGACAGGAATTTAGAAATCTTTTGGCTTAATGATTTCCACTGTAAACAAGCACACTAAAAATGTAGAGAGTTGTCAATTAAATATGACAACATGCTGAAATGTTCATAGAATATGGTAGCTAGAATATTGGTGTGTGAAATCCTTGGCATCTTGCTAAGAAAACATAAAACATGAAATATGAAACTTTAGTATACATTTTTGAAAGGAATGCTCATGCAGTCTACCAAAGGAGGCCCAATGACAGCTCCCACTGTCAAGGGGCTAAAATTTTAGATAGACGCTTCACTGTCAAGATAGTAATTATTCACTGAATCATATGAATATCTCTAAGCCAAAACAAACAAAAAAAAAAAGGTGTGGGAGTAACTGTTCTCCATTTCAGGATACATGGCTCTGCATCTGCACTTATTATTCACTTCAAGGTAAAGGACACCTTTGGCATTTTGGTAGCTGTAGACTCCTCATCTGGCACATTAGCATATTTAGCATAATCTGTAGTTTCCCATAGGAAAGAATTTCCGAACAAAGCACTATTATTATTATGTTGCTTCCTAATGCACAGGTTCTGGTTTCAAATCATGCTAAATTAGCAGAAGTACATGCTGAGGCCAAAGGGCTGTCAAAAGCTTTCATGAAGTCAATTATCCAACAATATTCATTGTTTTTGATTATGATGCACATGTAATTCTTTGTAAACTTTTAAGAACATGATTTTTCAGATCAATGTAGCCTAATATAGAACACCAGCCTTCTAATGTGAATTAGAACAAAGTTTAGGTGGTGTTAAAATGCCATCACTTTCTAGCTAAAGGAAAGAATATAGTTTTGTGGCTTGAATAAGGCACCGATTTCACCGTCTATTTAATGTGTTTAAAGACCATGTTTAAAGACCTCTGCCAAACTTTGCACAGAGGCATAAATACATCAACATTCTGATTTACTGATGCACAAACACATTATTTGCGCAAAAGTACTGTTTTTGCTTTGATTTATGAGGAGGTACATGTTGTCAACATAGTTTTGAAAACAAATGTAAATGGTCAATCATACAGAGATAATTTCCTCATGATTGATAATTTAAACATCAGTTGTTCATCAGAATGCAATCCTCAAATTCAACAAAACAAGATTGATAGATAAAGCATTATGACAACAAAATCATTCCATTTCTTTATCTTGTAACATATTTGAGCCAATATTAAGTACAAATTTCATTCACACAGTGAGTTCAAATGAAAAAAATGTTTTCTCTCTTCATGCTCCCCCAGCCTCCACAGAAGAACATCCTTATGAAACTCTATCTCTTTTTAGTGCTCTGTCACAGTCATGTCCTTCAAACATCAACTGGTTTGAAAAATAAGTGCTGCATGTGTCACATTTGGCAACTTTTATGTCGCTTTTTCTTTCTTCTTTTGTTTCCTCTAGGAAGTTTTTGAGTTTGGGTGGCACATAAACTGGACTGAGGTAATCCAGCCTAGAATCCAAAATGCTGTTCACAGCCAAAAGTAGTAAACTTGATACTTTACACTCAAGACTGTTTTCAAATGTGGGATCATAAAAGGCAGTGGAATTTGCCCAAAGGTTTTTCCGAGCAGATCTCTTTTCAAGATGATCCATGACTGCCTTCAAACCTTGAATACACACCCTGTATGGTGGCCCTTGCAATAGTTCGTTGTTCTCAAGTTTCAATATCTTCAGCTTCTTTAACTGGAGAAGAGCCGTGGGCAAGATACAAAGACAGTTATCTTGCAAATTCAACACTTCCAAGCTGTCTAAACTTCCAATGTAGTTGGGGAGAGATGCCAGCTGGTTGTGCGACAAATCTAGTTCCTTAAGGCATTTAAGATAAATAAATGACCAAGGGATACTCCTAAGGCCCCAACCTGTCAGAGTTAGTGTCTGCAGCTGACGAAAGCGGCCAATGTTGAGAGGAATCTCCGGCACTTGTGTTGCATTTGAAGTACTGTGTTTATTATTGGAATTCACACATTTTATGTGCAAAATTTCATCTGCTTGCTCAGATGGATGGGTATTGACGGTGTTAACGAATGCCCTAAAAGAATCACAGTTCTGTGATTGCAAGGGCTCTGTCAGTCTTCTAATTAGATTTCTTATCCATCTCAACAGGGCCGCCATTCTCTGCTGTAAAATTCCTTCCTACCATTAAAACATCTGTTTCTTAAGATATCCTTTGCTCAACAAACAACCTGTAAATGAAAGAATGACATCAAACTTTTCATGCTCCTATTCTGTGAGTTACAGGGTAAAATGTTAGAAGCATACAGTCATGCTTACCAAGGCATGCACCTAGACACCTAACAAAGAACGCACACACACTGCATCCCATTGTGGTACTTGATGATCTGACCCAGCCACATTGATTCATAGGATTAGCCCTCGAATTAGCCTAATCTGCATTTTGATCTTATCCTACCACCGGTTCAGATCGGCTAAAATGTATAATGTCACTTTAATGTCAATCATGTCCTTATCCTCTTTTCATCCCCCCCTTCNTGTATAAGAGACAGCCTTCTCTCTCTGTCTTAACCTCTAATGGTCTTTCATGACCCATGGCCAAAACAGTGTCCAGCGATGTCCAGTGGATGTATACTGGATATGAAGAAACATCAAGATGATTAAAGAGGGAAGTCACAATAAACAGTAATAAAAAAAACCACAACAAATGTAGGTTTTCTCTCTCCTGTTTATGCGGAAGTGAGTGCTATGTTTATGCGGAAGTGGGTGCTGTGCTATGTTTATGCGGAAGTGGGTGCTATAGGCGTATGTCCACAGTCCAACAGTGGTTGTTTCTCATTACCGCAATGGGTGTACTCTGGCCACTGTTTTGGACAACCTTGCATGGTTTACACTCACAGCCTCAAGACAGAAGAACAATACCCAGACCAACAGATAACTACACACACATATGTGCCAAATGCCCCAAACCATGAAAACATTGGGCCATGCACAGTCATCAGACCTAGAGCTGTACACATATGAAGTTTCCCTAGGTAGGATATCCAAACACCTATCCAATGGACATATACTTGACACAGTATGAGTATTAGACTGCTCATATGTTGTATCAAAAGAAGAGACTATCTTTGACTATAAATTATACAGTTTGGACAAAAATTAGTTCACAACTGTGACTCAATAAAGCCCAACTTTATTGACACTCATGCCTGAATAAAACCTAACTGGGTCAAAGTCTCAGTAAAGTCCAGCTTTATTATGAGTCTGACTCTCTATAGAGCTAGCCTAATTCTAGTTCAAATGCTGGATGAAGGATGCAGAATTTAAAATATAAACCACTGGAAATTGGTTAAGCCAATTAATAAATTATAGTACCACTGCAGAGAGTAGAGAAAATACTTTAAACATGCCTGATTCGAGATGTCCAGATGCACATCAGACCAACAGTGTATTTATGAAATTATCTACAATTGTGAATCTGTAGATGCAATTGGTGTAAAAACTGCCCAAGATTCAGCGAGTTTGCCTTGGCAAGAATGTTGACCTCTGCACTAGGCCTGTGCCAAACTCGGTCCAAGAAGCAATCTCGGGTAATAGTAATCGCCATATTCAAAACTCGGGTACCCGATTACTCACGATTACTACCTAGCTGGCGAGATACATTAGCAATTAATGGCTTCTTTTATCACTATGAGTAAAGCTCGTTACCCGTCCAACCCAGGCATCGTACCCGCCCAGGTCCCTATCGTTTCCCCCCCCCCCNCCCGGGCTTCGTCTGGGTTTCGGGTTTGAGGTTAGTGACAGTGTGCTTGCAACGTGATGTTTATTGTCAAAACAGATCAACCCTTCCCTTCCCGTTCCTAAGCATCATCCCCTTAGCTGCTCTAATGCGGTGATGACTAGCCTTTTATTCATTGTTCTCTTTTTTTTTTCTTTTCTTCCATTCTCCAAAAGTGAAAATGGATTTTTTTTTTTTTGCCTTCACAAAATAATGCTTTTTTAAATTGTTTTCTTTCAATGTTTCATCATTTTATAGTAGGTAAAACTTTAGACTTCAAAATACACAGAGAAATTGTAAAAGAAATATTATGCGAAGGCAAGACAATAAAAACCGAAGGAAATAATATAAACTACCTGTAGTAATATAAATAGAAAAGGCCATAACCATTCGCAGTTGCAAACTTCGGATTGCTTATGGTAAGGATACAGAGATCATCAAACGGCGGCAATAAATTCTTAGAACAGAGGAAGAGACGGAGATGGGGACTTGAGGGAGGAACTGCTGGTCACTAGACGCTTTTACCTGTGCGTTAATTCGATGACACGTTATTCTGTTGTTTCAAGCCTGATAAGGCATGATTACTTTACCAGCGTCTTTTCTCATGAATACAAGATTACTAAGCCCGGCTTCATCCAGTGTCTCCTGGTGATTACACGATTACTAAACCCGGGTTTTTCAAAAGTAATCTCGGGTCCCGGTCGCTAATAGGTATTTCGGGACCCGGGTACCTGATTACTTTTTGCCCAGGCCTACTCTGCACTTCCACTTTGGCAATCAGAAAGTCTGCTAGAAAAATTGGTGGACCTTCATAATTAATAGAGAAATTCAGTATGCAGAGCATGATATACACAATACATACAGGAAGAAGCATGCAGATGTATACATTCACATGTAGTGATGTACAACCCACAACTCATGACTAATAAATGTCTGACTGAAAGCAAAGGGACAATCAGCAACTTCATGTATACACATTATGACTGCATATCCACATTAGCAATAGTTCCAACTGCCCTTCAGGATTATCAAAGTAAGCAACTAGTGAACCGATGCTCTCTCAAAAAATAGATTCCACACCACTGCACCACTCGATCTGACCCAGCGACTGCGAGCTGCTGCAGTGCAGAAAGTGGTGGTCTCGTGCAACAGTCTTGCGTCCCTAACCTAAACTCTAAACTTATCAGGGAATCAACAAACCCGATCTCTTGTCTGCATGTGTTTCCTTGCATTATATAGACCGGTTTGGAACAAAAGCAACGCTGTATTAATTTATTCTCACCTTATGAGTTGACAAGAGTGACGTTACACAGTACTGGGTGGGGAGTCTATTCTGAGCACCTTCGTAATCTTACGCACTTTCCTGAATTTCCACCGGATGTTGACGTGACTATGTGGTAACGGTAGCAAAATAAAATGGTTTGGAATTGACCTCTCTATGTAGTCTTTTTATCCCTTGAAATGGTATACTGTCTGATTTCATAATGACACCAGTCTAAATTGGCAACAGTCTATTGCAAAATTGATAACATTGGAATTCGATAGTCTAGTCTGGACTAGACAAGACCAGAAATACCCTGGCAGCTTTTTTTTTTTTTTGACGCTCAAGGACACACAACTCTTGACAAAACGCATGGTGGAATGCGGAAGGGGGAGTACACCATTCATAATGGAAAATAAGAAACGTAATAACGATCCATGGGTTCCATTACCAGAAGAAGCTGCCTCTATCAGTCAGGCACCTCAGAATCCTCTATATCAGATGATTGATTCCGACCGCTACATTCAGACATTAGGTAAATTGAAACAGGAAGACTGCACCGTTCTACAGACCATATTAAATCATACATTCGATACCCTATTAGTCCAATAAAACAGTCTTTCAAGTGTCTGTCATAATGTTATAACGCTTCTGCTGGTCCCAGACAACCGTCTGGGTTACATTATCCAAAGTCTGAATTGTTACAACCACTGCGTGCATGCCGGCCACGTCATGTTTAACGATCATCATATCAGCTGATCAGGGCTGGCTGAATAAAGGTTCAGTGATTGTATGTTTCAGCCGACAGGATTTAGGATAGCGAACTATCTACAGAGAGTCAAAGTCTCAGTAAAGTGTGGCTTTATAATTAGGCTTTAACACTCAAAAGAGTCATGACTTAATAGTGAGCCAAAAAGTAGGCCTAATTGATATTCATTTCATTACGTTGAGAGGTTGGCCATGCTCTAGCTGACTAATCAAGAGGCTATGCTGTGCCTAGGACCTGGAGGATGAATTTAGTATAAAAGGCGCACCTTTCCTACCCACATTGCATTTGTCTGATGTGCTTAACTCTAGATGGCTAAGAAAGAACGAACATGTGATTCGTCCTAATCTATCATGGAGCTGTATGATCCAATCTGCACATTGGTCTGTAGGATTAGCCCTAGAAGTAGAACAATAATTAGCCTAATATGCTCTTTGGTCTTATTCTATGACTGTTTTGGAGTCCACACAAAATATAATGCCACTGTAATGTCAGTCATTTCCTTTTCCTCATTTCTGGCTGCTGTTTTGGACAACCTTGCACTCACAGGCTTGCACTTACTTATAGCCTCGCAACACAAAAACGACAACACACAGATCAACTGATAAACTACACACATGCATGCCCCAAACCACGAAAATATTGGGGTGTGCATGGTCATCAGACCTTGAACAGTGCACATATTGCATGCTTCCCCAGGTTGGATGGACATAACATCATTTCAACAGACATGTAATTTTTGTCTATCCAGCTTTTTGAGTCTCACAAGAGAGTGGGGTCTGTGTTTTTTATTTTGGTTTCTGAAATTTGATGAAAGATAACATAGGAAAACTTAATTTACATGGACTTAGATTGTTGAAACTAGTACCACCACTGGATATTCATACACCCACCATGAGGACATAGGTATAATATTTATAATAAGCTTGTCCCCCCCCCNTCCCCCCCCAATAAATCGCGGTCACAAATTTCTGGGAATTCCCGCATATTTTAGGCTTTGCTGCAGTTTTGCAAATTTTTGCAAATTTAGGCATTTTCCGCAAGTCTGGCGCAAATGTTGCCAATTTTGGCAGGGCAATGAACTTTTTCTGCTACGTTCGCAATATTACGTTAACAAGAATACAGTTTGTATATCTGTATTCCATTTCTGTAATTTTGCATCGGTCATAGACCAATACGGCAATCGTACGGTACCAAAAACTGCAACGTGGTGATATAATGAAGTTATGAAGCTACCAAAGCCAGTAGGTATCACGTAAGGGACATTACTCCATCAGACTTTTGAGATGTAAACAAAACTGCGTCAGATTCCACTGCTGGAACGAATTTTTGTCATGTTGGACCTTGTTGATGTTGATATATACTAATCGTCAGAATTCGGATTCTTATATAGAATTAGGGCCCTACGCTGACAGCTGTGATATTTGATAAGTGGGAAGTGTTTGCCTGGGTAGAGCAGAAATCGGACATTGACCCATAGCAATGACACATGAATACATCATATCTAGAGTGAGTTTACTCTAGGAGTTATGGGTCATGTGGGGCAGAGAACTACAAGAGGAAGCAGGCAGAGATAGATGTATGGCAGGAGTGGGCCTTGGGCATGACAGACAAAGAGTAACAATTAAGATACATTTACCCTAATGATGACCTTGTGAACTCTAAATAAACAATAGTAATTGTCCCCAGGAGTACCTATACCTGGAGTAGCAATAACACAGATTCATTGAAATGTGGGTGAAAATGCTGGTTAGAGAGAGGGTTTTAGTCTCCATAAAACTTTTGAAGTTTTTTTTTTTTGTTTGGTACAGTGGAACCCGCTTAAGCGGGACCCGCGCGAGCGGGACGCCTGCTTAAGTTAGATGAATGCCTGGGGAACGGAATTTTTGCTGTTTAAATCTATGACGGCAACCTGCTTAAGCGAGACGACTTGGAGCCAGATTTCCATAACATACACGCTGTTTTTGACAGGAATGCTGCAAATTGTCACTATCGTACTGTGTCTTAATGCTTGTTTACCTTTGACCATCAGCTGAAAACCTGAGAGCTACAAAGAAGCTTGTACCAACGGCCCTGATTACCCCCCTTACGTTACATGAGAAGTGATTGACACTACCTCCCCATAGCCTTCTGTCAGGCAGTTGACCCTTCGGCGCACGCATGGACGAATCAGAGCGGACATCCTAGCCGCTGGTCATTTAACCCACGCAAGCATTAATGGATCAAGATTAAGTAAGCACCGTCCCTTGACACTTAGGAGCCTTACCTGCGCTATTGCACAACACTCAGCCAGGGTGTCGTTCACAAAGGCATGACCATCATTCGTGTTGCGTAAAGGCTTTTTGACACACGCCGCTCGCGTCCCGCTCTGGCCAGATGTGGAGCGAGAAGTGTGACGCTTATCTTTGCTGGTGTTTACGATCATGTAAATTTGATCCCAAATTATTTTTGATCACTTGAATGGGGGACAGCGAACATCTTGACTTCAGAGATGTTAGACCTTTCATATTCTCTCCAGCTTTATTTTAACATGTATTATTTCTTGCCCTCTGATGTCGACATGTCCCGGTCTTTAAAAGAAATTGTTTTTTAATTTTCAAAGGAGAGTGGTGAGAAGGCTTAGGTGCTTCTTTGAAGCCAACCAAAAATCCTTTTCCCCGCAAAGTATGACTAATAATAGTCTCTGCAAGTCTACTTAAAATGCGGTTAGACTGCAATAAGTATATTTTAAATAGTACAGATACAATTTAAATCTGACTCCGTTGTCACACCTCACTAGCAACAAGTAATGATATCCCTTAACTTAAATGAAACACACAAACTAGCTAAGAAATCACTTTATATTGGATAGTCCGCCTAAGCGGGACGCCCGCTTAAGGGGGACGATTCGTCGGGAACGGAGCCGTCTGCTTAAGCGGGTTCCACTGTAATTTGAAAGTCTCATTTAGGAAATATTTCGTTTTGATACAAGGAAATATCAGAACATTTCTTGTTTAAGTCTATCATTATTTTGCAGACAGAGATAATCCTTTTGAAATGTATTACAAAGTCTAGACCAGATCTTTTTATATTTGTTATTTTAATGGTTTAAGGTATGTTTTTTATAGAATCCATTTGTTTTACATTATCTTGAACTTGCAAATTCCATGTGTTGTGACGTAAATTTTTGGAATATTTGCAAATTGTGGTGCAAATTTTGCCACTCTTTGCATGCAAATTTTACAATTTTTGGTGCAAATTTTGGGGGTTTGAAGTGTAATTTTCCGCAGGGAGAGAATAAGGGTATTAGACTGCTCCTGTGTTGTAATATCAAACAAAGAGGCTGTCACTGACAAGAAATTATACGGTCTGGACTAAGTTGACAATTGTGACTGTCCATGAAGCCTGACTTTATTGAGACTCGAAGTCTGAATAAAGCCTGACTGTATAGAAAAGCAAAGTCTCAGTAAAGGAAACCCTGCCTTTATTGTGAGTCTCTACATTGTTAGCCTTGGGATAAACTTTACTGTTAGTGGCAGTGATGTAGAGGGAAGTCACTAATCCTTACTCCAAAGTCATTCAAGATTGGGTCCATCGAGACAGATTACAGGATCCTTAACCTAATGTCTGTCGAGAAAGGTCTGGTCGAGAAAGGTCCTTAACTCCAATGCCCATAAAAGCCATCACTGCTAAAAGTAAAGTGAGCTGGCATTAGATCTAGATCTAGATAGTCTAGATCTTTGAGATTAGATCTACTTTTTCAACCAACAAAGTTAGTTATTTTCTCAGCACCATTCAAATTTCTTAGATGCATTTATAAATGGGATTAGCTCTAGTCTAGATAGTCTAATGTTACAGATTAGATCTGTAGTCTACTTCGCAAGAAAGATTAGGTCTGCTAATGCTCCTTTTGCCTCAAAAATAAATCTATGCTGAAACCATTCTGCCTATAATAATGAATGACTGGAGCATATTCAGCACTTGTATTGGTCAGTTATTTACAACTTTTTATCTACCTGGTCAGCAAGCAACTAATTTTGTTACATTAATTTCTTAATTTTTGTTTCTGGTTAGAATTACCTTTCAGTGGTGTGTATCTAGGAAATCTCCCCATATGGTGCATGGTATATTTAAGAATTAGGCTAGTGAAGGGTGCAATGTGAAAAGGTTAAAGCAGAGGGAAAGAAGTGCTGTAGTTCAGAGCGCTGATGCCATTAGAGCTGTTGAAGTTATTACAGCACCATTCTTATTTCATGAGTTGCATTCTTCATTTGATCTTCCACAGAACGGAAATTAGCAAAGTTGACCACATCAAGAAAGAAAGAACCTACCTCAAGGGACATCATCTCGTCATTGGCACTTTTTCATGAGGATCAGATGAGACGTTATGTAGCAGATACAACCCTTTTAGATTCAGGGCTACCTATGACAAGTAACACAGAAGAATCAGTTACCCAGACATCATTTGTTCAGAGAAAACTCCATCCCGAAAGACAGCCACTGAGTGCTGAAGAAATAGCTGAACTTATAAAAGAAGATATTATGGCAAAAGCCTTTGAAGCAATTATGGACAATGAAGAGGGAAAAGCAGAAGCGACCAAAGCACTGAACAACACCAGTCATGTAACTCAATATTCAGTGCCTGTGTCTGTATCTTCCCATAGTTCAGCCACTGAAGATATTGGAACTGCTGCTAATGTAAAGCCTCACACACATCAGAGTGAAAACAGTGAAAGTCCACAGACTGGTGTAACCAATGTAGAGGTTGAGGAAAACTGGGCAAATTTTGATGAAATGCAAGAACAGACCACAGAGCAATCTACCGGGAATTCATGAGTTTCCATCCAATGTTGAATAAAAGATTACCCTGTTGAGGACTTAATGACCATCATCTGTTTCACCCAGTTTAGCAAGCCTTGCATCAAGGTTTGGTAATAGAGATTTCAACAGATTCTTTCCTGAATTTAAATCACATTTTTTTCAGAGTGACCCTGCTTGATTTCATGAGGATCATTTTCTTAGCTCACTGTCATTCATAATTGTGGTCAACAGATATTTGTGTAATTCATCGATCATATTGGCTGTGGAATGATAAGAACTTAGCATGGTCCTCAAAGTTGGCGACACAGCAGTGGTCCTACTGTATTTGATATTTATAATTAACACGTGATGCAAAATCCTAGTGGAACTCTGCAGTGAGGTGTCACAATGTCAAGAAAGCATACTCATGTGAAGTTGGCTTGCATGATCATCCTTCAGAATTCAGTGAGATAAATGAAAGCAATAAAATAGAATTATTGAATAACATTTTTTGTTTGTGTATGATGTTCACTAGTTGTTATAGGTCGGACATGGGTTTTCAGGCATAAATGTGTCGTGATAAGTGTTGATAGGTATTATGTCTATTTTTAATATCTTTTATCTTTTTGCACTTTCTACACAATCTTTGTGATCAGCATTGTGTGTAAATGAACAGGCTGTAGTTTGAAAGGTTTATCCATGAGAAGCTCAGATGTTGTGGCCATGGAACAGAGATGAAGAGTATTTGTGGTTCTGTCTCAAAGTCAATAGAGATGAAGATTAAGATGAAGAATATATATGTTCCCATACATTCTCTCCTTTCTGATGTTCAAAAGCTGTTTGGAACATTGCATATCATTATGAATGAAAGAACAGCTAAGTAGTTTTCAAGGCAAGTGTGTTTCAGTATGGGATAAGAATAGTTCAATTGACTTTGAAGATTGTGGTTTACTCAATTCGTTAGGCATACATGTACATATATTTGTTTTGCAAGCAGAGACTTTGGTGTTTGCCACTGTCAGTATCCGTCTGTATCATCAATATTTTGCAGTAATCAGAAATAAGATAATACTGTAACATGATGCCTTTCATTTGGCAGAACAGGTACCACGCAGCTGCACTTGTTTGTCAGAAGCTTTCAGAAAAGTTTCATGTAAATTGGTTGATATCTTTTTTTATGACTTGTCCCTCTTTCTGTATTTCAGTGTGTGAACACTGTGTGTTTCTAGAGTGTTCCCCACTTTCAGAAGTTTTCAGAAAATGATGATGACAAGATGATGCCTTGTGGATGTGAAGAAAAAAAAAAAGTCTACTTCCTGTTATTAAGGATGTTTGTAAAATAGTGCACCAGTGAAATTTCTGCTACCTTGACAAAGGTATCCAGTTTTTTTGTCAACTTTTGATGTAGTTGATTGAGGAATGGTATAATGCTATTAACATCACAAGAATATGAACAGATTGATATACCATCTGTGACTTGTAAATGAATTTATTGTAGTGTAGTCCAGACTAGATTGATGTGATGGTTGAATGATTTTGACTGATATGATGTCTGATTGGTTACCCCTTGGGCACACTGCACTGTTAGTGGAAAATTGTTTCTAAAGTGTGAATGAGGATTTACTGAGGAAGGAATGAATGATTTTCACTCATTACATTTATGTTGGTTGAGCTTATAGTGTTACCCAGTTTCTTCTCACTCTTTCTCTATTCCCTGATTTGTTCTTTCATCTTATTCCTCTACATGTAGATCCCCTCATAGCTCATGAATGAAGAAAGTTCTAATACAAGATCTATTACCTACATGTATTCTTCTCCCTCCCTCCACTCCTTCCACTCCCTTGATTAGTTTGTTGATTTAAACTCAAGTTAAAATTCTGTAAAGTGATGTTTCATGCATTCCTGGACCCACCCCTGTCCTAATTTGATACATGTGGGCCCTTCTATTACATGAAAGGAATACATCTTCCTACCAAGGTAACTAAACTTGCTGACTGAATCTGGAACACCCCTTATATTGTTATGCTACACGTGCATGCGTGCGTGTGTATGCGTGCGTATATATAAATATGTGGATGTGTGCGTGTGTGTGTGTGAGTGAATGTGTGTGTGTGTGTGTGTGTGTGTGCGTGCATGTGTGCGAGCGTGGGTGTGTGTGCAGGTACGAGTGTTTTCTCATACTTATTGCACTGAAATGAGCTTGCGTGCATATCGGAGAGAATGTTAAAATGTCAAAGCGCCTAGAGCCCGCCTCGGAGTTGGGAGCTATACAAATACAATTTATTATTATTATTATTAATATATTTTGAGAATATAAATACAATATTGGCTCTGGTCTAATTTAAGTTGTTTGGGCAAGTCACGTCTGCAAATATTATCCATAACTCTTTCATCAAGGATTAAATACTGGTCCCGAAGCCTTCCTTTTGATTACATAGCATACACTCATTATAACGTCAAGGTGCCATTCTTCATGGGATAAGTTATTTAGGCACTAAATATAATTCTCAGTCAGCAAATGTACTTTTGAATTGTATTTGATGTGCACATCTGATCTAACCTACAGTACATACATTCCCTACCAAAATTGAGATGGAGTTCTATCTAAACTCTAGCGATGAATCCCCAAAATAAGGTAAACAGATCTATGACCTTGGGGTTAACTGCTTCTGTGTCATGAATCTTACTGAGCCACTTGCAATGAAAACATTGCCAATAATGTAATGTTTCATTATGTTTTGAATCTTGATATTTTGACAGGATGATTGTGTGAGTGGGTTTAAAATAAAACAGATGATCATGATAATATTGTGGAAAGTGTTCTTGAGTTGTTTCCGTGGCTGTTAGACCATGATAATTGGTCTGATATTTTTTAAAGACTTATGATACAATGATAATGATGATGAAGTAATGCGGCTTACATAATTCTGTCTGTCTTTCCTCCCTTCTTTTAATTGGTGATCTTTTTCATTTGGATTTTCCTTTCTTTCTCTCCTACCTCTTTTTTTTTTCTTTCTTTTGTGAGGTGCATTAGTGATAAGTTCTTTCTTAATAAATTAATTGATGCAGTAACTGAATTTTAATTTACACTAGTGCTTTAAGCGGAATTGCAGTTGAGTGGCACTGTTGCAAAATGGCCATTTCTTTCCTTGTAAGATAATTAGGGACAAGGGACGGGAAAGGGGAATGTAATCTTTTCCTCTCTTGAGTTTTCACAGGCTTCGCAGCAGCACTCAGTAAGCGTTATGCGCATACAAATAATTGTTTCCTGAAAAAATTATCATTAAGTAAAGATGTGATTCAGTGAAATCGACTGCATTAAAAAAAGCCAAACTTTACCGGAAAAATAAAAAAGATGAATGATGAGGATAATACAGCAAAGAAAACTCCACCTAAAGAGCCTAGTTTGGATGATAATAATTTGGATTCAAAAGATCATGATCTCTAGTCTGCATTATGGAGGGGCAATCATTCACATTTCACGTCTTCGAATAAACTTCCGGGATTGACGGAAGAGAAAATGACATCAAAACAAAGCGAGTGTCACTACCGATTTGCATTTTTGGCCCGAGGTAAATATAAGAGATGGTAGGTAAATATAAGAGATGGTCCCGAACGTAATTTTCTTCATCTTTATGGCACCCCAAGATTCGACAGATTTAAAACCCACTGCTGTTTTCGCAGGACTGAGGCGTATTTCGGTCGTCATGGATTAGTAGAGACTACACGAGCCGAACTCGGAGCTGCCGAGGGCTGTGACTGTATGATAAGTGCGTCTACTGAGGATCACAATATTGATCTAAACGAAACGTCGTTGAATTGGTAAAAATTAATGCTTGGATATGCTTGGAAGAATGACAAAAAACTCTTCTTCAGTTTAGCCAAAATATGATCCTGTTCCTGTGGCTGTGTACTCATTTTGCAGATAGTCATTGACATTCTAGATAGACTAGAGTCTAGACTAGTCTAGTCTAGATCTAGACTTGGTAAAGTGGACCCTGTAGATTAGTTTAGATTTATATCAGTTATCAAACTAAATCTATCACAGTATCATTATTTGGCTATGTCGAAGGACAGCACCGCAACGATAATGATACAGTTTATTTAGTCATGGACAACAAGTCATGGACTAGATCGATATTTCGACTAAATCAGTGCTGTTGTTAGAGAAAGCCCATTATTTAATATTTTCAGCTATTTTATTATAGCCTGTTATAATATATCAAAATATATAGTTTCAATTTTTGTTTATTATAGGCATAATGGCATATACCAATACTGAACATCAGTGTAATAAACAATAAATATACATTGAATAATATTTACAAATTATCCATTCACACCTCATTTCAAACCAGTGTCTGTCGCACATTACAATAAATTGTGCGCGTTCACAACTTGACTACCAACCACGTCCATTCTCACATAGCAACCAAGTGTTCTCTCTTTTTATCTCCCTCTCTTCACAAGCCATTTGTCCGTACACATTGTAATGCTTACTAATCATTTGCAATACACATCAGTTCATGTCACAGGTATTCACCAGAAGATGTTTATAAGGCTAGTCTCTGATAATTGTGTAAAAATTTTATGGCACATAATCGCAAATGGTTTAATACTTGCTTCAAACATCTCATAAAGGATATTAAGTTGTGTTTACTAGGTTTAACAGTGATTCTTTTAGGGAGAAGCTTGGGTCTGAAAATGATGAATCTGGGGCATTGAAGCAAAACATGATATTTATCTTGAATAACCTTACATATATCGCAGATTCTTCTTGAATATTCTATTTTTGGCATCTGCCACCCACCCCTTTCTACCATTAAATTATGGAAGCCCAGTCTAAATGTAGTAATAGAAATTCGTAGGTCCTTTGTGTATTTTTCTTGGATTTCAGATAAGTATCCCTCAAACTCAAAACCAGGTTTAATATATATTATATGTGGAGTCTTCTGTCACGGAGTTCTTCTACATCATTATGTCACTTTTGTAAGAATATATCCTTAAGATGTTGCTGGAAGTGCAAAGTAAATAGATTCTCATCCTGCCCTCCCTGGTTTTCCCATACAAATCCAAATCCGTTAGTTAGTAATAGTTTTTTCACTAGAGACGCCCAGTTTTCGATGGTTCCATTTACTGTACAATGAAATTGTTTTTTATAAGTTAGGTGCACCAGGTTATTATCTTGTGTTTTCAGGATTTTCAACCAGTAATGTATAATCCTGGTATAAATGCTTGTAACTAGACCTCCTGACTTTTGTCCTTTGCCTGTTAAAAAGTATGAAGACTGCCTGGCTGTCAAAGACGAACTTTTCTATAACTTGACTCGGTCACAATATAAATCTCTCTACTTGGCTTTTAAAGTCACATGGACCTGTTCCTGGTTTAGCCACATGTGGACTCTAGATCTATTGAACTGTTAATCGAAACTAGAAACTAATATACAGACAAAACAGTTTGTCAGATTTTCTGTGAAGATTAAATAGATCTATCAAATATAAGTTTTTCGCACACAGAAGCTTTCTCATCTGTGACATGATGACAGATATTTTATCACACAAGAAAGTTAGTCATGCTACTGCAGCTTTGGGTCACAAAGATCAGGAGTGGGATGCAAGCCCAAGAGGTCATGAACAGAGGTCTAAGAGAGTTAAGAAGATTAGGGATTAGTATTATATAGTACAAGGAATTAGGATTAGGAATGGCAGATTGTTAGTCAGCATTGCTGCTGCCTTAGCACTTTAATAAAGTGAATTGCACTCGTTCACAGTAATAATCTCTTATACTAGCATAAAGGTGGCTAAGAGTCAGCTAAGAGGCCTGCATAAGAGAACTTATAATCTTTAAGGAGACAAGGTTCATATGTGGACGTGTAAATGTTGAAAAGATTTTGAAAATGGAAATTGAAATTCAAGACTTAAATAATCTTGAAGCTCACTTTTTTTTCATCATCTAGTCTTGAAAAGTTTGAATTTCGCAAAGTCTGGACTGGAGCCATACATGAATATTGAAACACCAGCTGGTTAATGATCATTTGTCTCCCAGTGCCGACCTGTTGTGTTCTGGTGGAAGTTTATAAGGACGAAGTTACACTCAGTCTTTCACTCTTGTGTTGATGTGCATATATTTCTACCCACTTCCATTCGAGCGCAGTACCATAATGGTAAATCATGCCAATTGTCATATTGCAAAGTATAGATCAACGTCTTGAATTTTGAAACTCATGCCTTGAAAGTTTTGAATAAAGTTTACAAAGAGCTGTATTAGTCCTTGGAAATTCTATTATAACAGTTCAGTTGATAAAGAATTTGCTAGTGAGCTGTTATATGGGAGAGGGTTGCAGAAACACAAAGTATATATAAATATGGATGAATTATATCAACACCAGTGTGTTGTGCTGTACAGTACTATGTTAATAAAATATGTATGTGTATTCATAATCATAACTTATCTTTGCAAATAAGGCTGTACCAGAGCTGGTTGATTTTGTCACATTAAAATATCATGTCATGTATTTCTTGTCTTTGGTATAACAGATATCTGTAACTCAATAAATTTCACTTTGTAAGAAAGCTCCTTATACTTCATATGTGTAAGAGCTGAACAAACTTCTGATCCGATAGCATTATTTTTGTCCTTGTGACAGCTGTGATTTTGGATAGTTTAATTATTTTCTGGCACAGCCTGAAATGATTTCTAATACTTTCCCTTGTTTATTATGTCAGCTACAAATCACTTTCTGAATTTTAATTGAACAAGTTAGTATAGCCATCCTATCCTTTTCATATTTATTTCAGACTCAAGCAATCAGAGTCAGTGATGCTGGTCATTAGAAGGAGAAGGAGCCATCCTAGAGAACGCTAATTTGGAAACGCATAGTGTCATGGTTGGATGTCATGGGTTGCTGGAGCTGCATTTTTCTCCTGTGCACAATCTATACACTGATTGTACTGCTACTCAGCTACACCTTGCCATTTTCCCTGATTTTTAGAAGAGCCCACAGTTATGAAGCTCTTTTTAAGCACGTAGAAAGAGCAACCAAGCTCCGTCTGGAAGCTGCAAATGAGTATTTCAACAATTTAGATCATCATGCCTCACTGGCACATTATAACAGCAGATTGGAAAGGAGAAATCTAACGTTTGCTGTAGGTATCATCACTATACAGAGAACTCAAGATGAAAACGATCATAAAAGTCTTGGATATCTCACACAGTCGGCAGCATTAATGGATCAAGCACTGAAACAGCACCCTTTCTTCAACAGCACTGTGCCTTTCATCTGCAATGTTGACATTTTTCCACAAAAACATTTGGACGCTGTTGAACTTTACAAGTTTATGCCTTTTACTGAAAGATATGGTCAGAGTTCCATGGGAACAGAACCTTTAAAATTCCCAAACTCAGATAAGTTTTTCAGGGATGTTTCTTTTCATTCAAGCAAATATGAAAAGGAGACTTTTGATTATACTTTCTGTCTTCTGTCAGCAGCTGCCTTGAAACCTGAATATATCTTACTAATTGAGGATGATACTTTGCCTCACAAGGATTTTCCCAGCGTTTTGGAGCATTTGATGAATTCCAGATTAAAGCTCACTGACAACAATAATCACAAACGTAATTTTGCCTATTTGAAGCTTTATTATCCCTCTAAATGGCAAGGATTTGCATATGAGTTGACTCGCATTCTTGATCTTTTAAGCTGGAGCTTAGTTGGGGCTTCAGTTTTTGTACTTGTTTATTTGTCATATGCTTGGCAGTTTAGACATAAAGGATATCAAAACCAAACCAGAGTATTTTTTACTGGGTTTTTGGTGGCCTTGGTAACTTGTTGGTTATTAGGTCGCCAGAACATTAATGAACTTCGCCGTCTTTCCAAACACTTTTACCGCCTTCAGAGTTCTGAAGGATGCTGTACACAGGCCATGTTGTACCCTTTACATATTGTTGACTCCTTGAGCCAGTATTTATCTTCCAGTGGCATTGGTGAACACACAGACTTAGCCATATTGGATTTTTCTTCTCTTTATGCACTTCCAACATTGCAGGTGGAGCCAAGTTTGTTTTACCATGCGGGTTTGCACACAACGCTAGACTTGACACAGAAACATCCTGAAGAATTCATTTTGCCAATATAGGTGCATGCCATTACACTAGTTTCATTGTTATATTTCTGTTCAATGTGTTCAATGTCGTTGATCACTTTCTGATCAAGTGCTTGAATCTATTCCACCCATACAGTGAAGGTTGAGGAAACTGAAACCTACTCATTTGAAAACTCACTTTATCTGAAAAATTTTTGAAGTCCATTTGAGTTTTATGAATATCATTTGTAAGCTCATTTCACTGTAATTGTAAAAGAAATAGCTCAAACTGCATTTTGTAATCAGAGATTTGCATGTCATGACCTTAACTTCACTTTTTGTAGTTTCTGCCTGAGACATATTGGCACTTATCACAAGTACGATTGTGAATGTGAGGGTCGCCTGTAGCAAAGTAGGAGATGGTAGAGTGCCTGTGTGTTTTTTTTTTTGCAGACGAGACCACGAGGGAGAGGCAGAAAATGTTCTTTTATCATTTCAGATAGACAGTCCCATTTTAGCTCTGAATACTTTGAGCATATGACAATATTTCTTTTTTTCCCTGTCTTTCATCATGCTGCTATCATTGCAGCAAATACTCCTTTTAATCTGAAATTAGGTTAATCTGAAACAGTTTCTTTGGTCCTTTTAATTTCAGTTTCACTGACTTTCATTGTATAAATGTGTGCCATTCCACTGCAAGTGATGAAATACTTCAGCTCCTTTTCATTATGAAGGCTAATGGTAAACTGTGCCTGTAAAGACCAATTTGGCAGAGTATCTATAGAAACGAATTTGTCATAAAATATTCTCATTGAAATGAAACTTCAGTCTGTTTATGCACTGTAGTTAGTCTAGTGTCTACCAGCCTGCATTTTGGATTAATTTGAAAATATGTACAATAGTGTGTGATGGTCAATGCTTGGCAGTGATGACAAAGTTCACAAAGGTTAGACATTCACTATGAAGATGGCAACAGAGGCAGATTGTTTGTTGATTATCTTGTTTTGCTCTGCAGTGTTTCATTTGTGCCTGCATGCTGGTACTATCTGCAAACGAATAGTCTGTCCTATAGAAGTATTTTTTGCTGTTGGTACTATCATTTTGGTTGCTGATTTCTTGTGTTGTGCTGATACTGGTACAATATTGGGTGGGCCAAAAAATAGTTTACGTAATTTCAGAGTTTAATAATTTAAGTAATTACTTCTTATACACTTGAAATTTAGCATATATTAACAGATGGATATTGTCTGCGGATGCTGCTGTTTTAAAATATCTAGGAGCTATGATTATGTCACAGCTGAAATATTAAGAATACATGTCTAGAAATAAAAAGCCTGGTGCTTTAATTTTTGGTTGGGAAAAAATGGCACCTAGGTCAATGAAACTTGTTAGAATTAGAGAAAATATCTGTCTGTCAGTGTGTTAAATGCTTTTTTATTTCTTGAATTAAGCAAACTCTTTCTTTGACCCTTACAGTTTGTATGATGTCTCCTTAAATGCCTCCTCCCCCATCTCGGATATGATATACAATTTTACAATCCAATATGGTTCTGATTCCCTGGTGAAATCTCGCAACTGAAAACTTGTATCATTTTACGCTTTAGCTTTTGTACTGTTTTATAAGTCTCTGTATGTGCTATTATACTTTCAGACTTTAAAGATTCATCATATTCTGCATGTATGCTTTGAGTCCTTTAGCAAGTCATTTACATCATACTTTTACACTAATTTACAGGTCCTTATCAATGACATTCTACTGAAATTTTGTAAAATTCTATTGATATCAGTGCTGTATATGAAGTAAGTCAGATTCCCATTATATTGCTGTAATTAAAGGCCTTTTGACTTTCTCCACAAACAGCATCGGTATCTCAGTACTAGTAATGGTGTGAAATTTTTCCTTTCTAATTATAAGTTGCTTATGTATGGCAAATATTGTAATTCCTGTAATTTGGTGTGATTCCTAGGGAAAATTCCCACCGAATGTGGTTGGTACATTTTCTTTCTTTTTACACTCGCACAGATTTATTGCAAACTGGGCTGATTACATCATTTTGGATTAGAAATAATTCAGGTTATTCATGATTAGTAAAATTAGGGTCACCTAGCTCAGTTGGAATTTAGCTTGGTCGCCAAGATGGTTCGTCATGAAAGATAACACTGTGATTGGTTAATAAAGAATGCTGGGCCATTATCTGGCACGTGCATAAGGGCTGATTTTTTAGCAGGTGAGAGAAAATGAGGTTTAATGTGCAAAAATTTAGATTTAGAAATGCGATGTTTTAAGCAGAATGAGATATACATAAGGAGGTTTTTGGTACGTGAAATATTCTTCTTAATGTTAGTTGTTTGTGTTAAGAATCATTTCAGATATAAATATATAGTCTAGGGGTGTATTCTTGTTACAGACATTGTGAAATGTGCAGCCAGAACTTGGTATAATGTTGATCAAAATAAGTGTTGGACTGAAATACTGTTTACACCTCAGACTTACTGAAAATGGAATTTTGGGAATGGTTTTGGAACACACCTTTCATACTGCCAAATTGCTGTTATGAAGTTTTATATTTTCCTGCTTGACAGTTTGATGTAATGTACATCAGTATTTGAGACGCAAGATGATCTCTATGCACTCTACAGCTTAAAAGTATTTTTACCGTGATCCCCTCCTAAGTACTTCCACCTCAGTTTTAAAACCTCAACTTCACATTCCATTCAGCAAGTCAAGTTCATATATAGCTTTTGAATAATTAGACAACTCCATAGGCTGTATTTTGTTTGTGAACCTTTAATTGTCTTGAATCTCTTGGTTCAGATTTCAAGCGGCACAATATAAGAGCAAATCAAATATGTTAACAAAGAGCATATGTCATTATTAATCATTCTATAACTTTCCATGCTTAATAATAATTTAAGATACCAGTTTCTGTTTTTGAGCACATCTGTGTAGTGGTGTAGCAGATTTATTGACCAGTTTGGAGGTTATGCTGGATAAAATTGGGCAAGGAAGGTGAAAATTGAGGAGAAAGTTGGAAAATATTATGAGATATGGAGCCGTGTGGAACATAATAATATGACTGATGTGAAAGTTCAGTGATATTATGTTCAGTGTAAGGTTATTTTCAACAGTCCCATGCTTTAAGGAGATAAATATTGGCTGCTTTCAGGATATGTATATTGGCTGCTTAAAGAAACATCTTTGTCTTAATTGAACAATTCCCATTTTTCTTCCACTTTCAGTGATTTTCTAAATGACAGAAAGAGAAATCATTTATTTTTTTTAACTTTGTTAAGTATTTATCTTAGTTGTTAGTGTAGTCTTCTTCATTAGAATGTTTGATTGCACTGTATTGTATGTTAAGCATTTCATGTAACTTTGTTGCTCTGTTTTCTACCTTTGTTGATGTAAGTTTACTTCTGGCTGCATGTGAAACAATGCTGCAAGCATGAAAAGGTTGTTTTGCTGAGACAAGATTTAATTAATGGAAGAGGGTAATTCTAGTTCATTACAAGTCCTTGTGATGTTTGACATGGAAAATACTGTGTTGGATCATCAGAAAACATTCTTAGACAGATCCCTCCTTCAGGATTTAATATTTAACAAATTCTGGTTAAGCTGCTGCCCCGCAAAGAAAAAGTTTGTTTTCTTTAAAGTTTTTCTTTTCTTAAATAAATATTTAAAGTATTTTAGCATGTCCTACCTCTTTTTTTTAGTATTACAGATTTAGTGCAGTTCAAAGGACTTTTATATACTCAGCAGTGAATTTAAATTCCCTCAGGCATCCATACGATCCTGCATTTCTGAGATTATTATTATTTCAGATCATTTCATTGTACTACTGCTTATTTTTATGGGAGTGCAGTTCAGAGGACTTTGAGTAAACGATAAATACATACGTGTGTTTTTGAATATAAAGGTGTTCAGACATATTTTTGTCAGGTAGAATACGAAATGTGTAGTGAGAATAAATGGTTCTATTATAGTGTATATTGGTCTACTAAGTGTGGGCTTTTAAAAATTTGATTGGGTTGTTGGTTGTTTTAATGGGCACATAGCGTTTTTCTTGTGTGTTTGATTCCTTTGGAGAAGCTAAAAAAGACTTTCCATGCTAGCCAATTTCCATTTTTATTTACTCTGCAGCTCTGTTTTAATTCACAATGCTTGTTTACCACTCTAAGCATACCTCAGTCATTCATGCATTTGAACCTTATTCTGAGGCTATGGCAGATAAAATATTGTTTCTCCTGAAGAATTGAATTCAAAATAATGATATTTTGTAACCTTATTTATACTATACATGTGATTTATCTCCTGATATTTGAATCAGTATACTTTTTTGCAAATGTACAAGGGTCCCTTCGGACCAGATACAGTATATAATTCATGTTATGCTCTTTGCTGAAAGGTTAATCACAATGATTGATTTGATGTGGTTCTGAGCAATGTTGTTTCTACATGTAAACATTCACTGTTTGCAGGTTAACATAAATTACTTGTTGCATAGTCCACAAAACCAGATTTTGACTCCATCTGAGGGTACACTAGTGATTAGTGCAGATTTGATTCATACTAAAAATTTACTAGATAAAGCTGATTACCTTGATCTGTTAAGACAGAGTTAGTTTACAAGAGCAAATCATCACCTTGATGCAATAACCATGTCATCACACTCATTCCACATTTGATAAAGTCATTTTTTTGATGATTTGAGTTGTTTATATTACGTTTCCTTTTCAAACAAATGTAGAATTTGTCTTGTTATTACATCCCAATTTTACAAGCTAAACCACATCTGCCTCATCGTATCGCTTTGAACAGCAGATTGAGAGCACTCAGTATTTCTCAAAACCTCAAAAAAATGACTTAGGTGAATTGGAATGAGCATAGAGAAGAACATACAGGATTATCACATGGAATGACAAAGTACGGCATGCCCAGAGGTCTTATTACTTCTGTAAATAATTTTTTTGTGATCAGGATCACAAAACTCAGGCTTACAGTTGACTCTCTAATCAATTCATACCAAGTTTTGACTTGTGCTACAGTGATAAGAGTATCTTTGCCATATATGACAATTTTGTCTGACTCTATAGCTTGTCTGTGGGTCTCCTGTGGATATATTTACATCTACGCAGAAGAAATTAATAAAATGAACTTTAAATTCTGATGAGTACAGTTTAGTAATTTTCTGTGTGTATAAGCTGTCCTATCTGCCCAACCACATGCTTTTTTTCTTTTCTATCTACATTTCTATAGCACTGTTCTCTTGAAGACTTCTGGAATGTATTTGGCTAGCTTTATGACTACTTTCACACTTGCTTCTTGTGAAACACATTGGATGCTCTGCTCCGTTTCATATTAGGCCATATTATGCCATACCCTTAAGATTTATCTGACATGAATATGACTGTGGAAGTTACAAATTATTTCAGCATCCTACTAGTTCCATTTAAATAAGGGCTCATATAAAAAATGTATGTAAATCCACATACCTCTTGTCCTTCTCCCTAAAAGAAAGGTACCGTGTGATTTTCAGAATTAGTGAATGTTACATTGACCTCTCGGAGTGTAACAGTCTATCCTGCTTACATCAATATTCATTCTATACATAAAGAGTATTATGTTACAGAACCAGACAATCAAATTCTGTATTTACCCTCTACCGGGATTAGTGGGTAGTGTGAGGGAACAATACCTGGCATCCAATTTTTTTAAGTCACTGTCTGAAGGATAGCTGTTATCATGATGTGGGTAGTTTTGAGCCTTTCTCCCTTTCCCTCTTGTAACCCTTTATTCTTCCAACAATCTTCAAGATATAGAGATTTGATCCTTCAGGTCATGAGAAATTTTGTGCTAACCTTGTGCCTCAAATCCAGAGCTTATTTGGATTAGGTTACCTAGTTACAATAAATACTGTATATGTATACAATCATTTACCTATTTTTAATTATGCTGTTATAATGAAGGCGCAACATCAACAACAAACACAGAAAAATTTTAAAAGGCAAAAATATTTTTTTAAAACATGGAGTAAAAATTTATCTGTAGTATTATCCATGAATTTCTAGTTGTGAAATTTTTGATGTGGGGATAATAAAACCACTTTCATCCTCTTGGCTAATGCCTCAGAAGAAGCTGATTGACAAGTTTCTGCGAGTGTTGCATTTGATACAGCTGCAGCTCCATCACTTGTGTTATATAGTATGGCAACAGTGAACTTTTTCCTATGGAAGAATAGAGTCAGTGCCCTAGTATCGAAAGCATATTTTCTATGTTTTCTTCCATAATGGCTTCAAGACCAGAAATGGGACATGGCATTTGAGTATTAAATTTGTAATCTTGCCTGGCAGAGTTGTAACTTTTCCTTAAACTAATTCATCAAGCATCCGTGTATTTTTCAGTCAATACGCTTGTCATTAGCAAATACATGTACAGTAAAACCTGTCTCCTGCGGTCCCTCCGACGAGCGACCCCCTCCGATCTACGGACACTTTCACTGTTCACCGACAATTTTTACACTGAAACCGACCTCCGATCAGTGGCTCCCTCCGATCGCGAGGCGCGGACACCGATCAAAGAGCCGTCTTCACTGTGACGAGCGACCACGTGTGCCCTATGCATTTCCTGAGTCAGAAAACCCGAGTCCAACAATGACCGTTTAGACCTACATCGAAGAGCAGAGGGTAGGGCACGGTGACTGTGGTGATGGGGAGATGAGGGTGGAAAGAAGACCATGTCTCGCGTATGTTTGCCTACCTACCACAGACGTAATATTGGTTGCATTAGACCACGAAGCCCACATTGCCCCCTACTACTGGCTGCGTTGTAATCGCGACTACCGACTAGTGTAGCCGACACCGGACAGATCATTCCGTGCTATCAAAATGCCGGGGTCTGGGACAAGTTCAGTATCGGTGGCGCCCGATGGCGGTGAGTTCAGTTGTTGAGACGAAGTCCATGCGGGGCCACAAAGCGAAGCGAATCTGCCCTCAGAAGAACCCCTTTTCGGCAGGCTGTAAAATCCACAGAAGGAAAAGACCACACTAGCATTAGAAGTAAAGAAAAGAAAGTCAAGGAAAAAAAAAACAACAACTACTTCTGTGATTAGGAATAAAGTGCAGTAAAGTGAACGGTAGGCCTAACAGTGATCTCTCGTGGGACTTTGAAAGGACATTGAAAGCAAGTCCCAACCTATCAAATGGAAATGCAAGTTGAGGGAGAAAAAATCCGGAAAGCCACCCACGCAGGTTCTTTAGTAGAAATTATGCCTTTCTTCTCTCTTGCCTGAACGTACCCAGACAAACCGGCTCCGCGAGATCACTGTTCACGCCTAGCGGCCAAAAAACAGTATAAAATAAAGGGGGTTTCCAGGGTGGAGGGGAGAGGTAGCCTACACACTACACAGTGTCTCGTAATTGTTATCATAACTCTAAGCAATCGGGAAGGACGATCAATTTTTATTCCTGATGAACGGACAGGGTTACAGCATAATATTGCTGCGTAACTGTCAGTGATAGGGTTCACCATAAATGGGGGAATGGGAAGTCAGGATTTCTTCCATCGTTTGAGGGTTTTTTAATACACACTGATCACGTAAATTTACAGACTGTCAATAGGACGACCGATATGCCCCAGCTGCAAGCTTACTCCTCTGCTATTTCTATTACCAAGAGCTTTTTTGTTTTCTTTTACAAACATTGAGGAAGAAACAGGTGTAATTAAATGAGGACCAAATAAAAGTGATTGTAAATGGCTTCCTGTTTGCTGTGATAATTCAAATGGTAAAAGAGTATTAATTTTCAAATGTCTGGTCTTTAAATACTGTACATGCAGTTTGTATTTGTACCATCATATTTGCCGCGTGATATGAGGCTCATAGTTTGTGATACGCTTTTCAAGTATAAGCCATAGGAAACATTGTTTACCTCGGTGTACTTGGAGAACCCAACCCTCCCTGCGATGAAGGACCACCTGTGATGTAGGGACAATTTTCTGATTTCCCTTCAGTGTCCCTACATCACAGGTTTTACTGTATATGCAAGAACATGACATCTGAGGCTTGAAATATTAACAAACTCTTAATCCTTAAGCTTCATATTATTATAGCCTATCAACAGAAAATGAGTTTGATGTTTAAATTTAGCATCCAAACTTCAAAGTAATAGAGCAGTTTTGAAAATTTAAGCAAAGATGAAAGAAACTTACTCACATAGATTCCACCTTTAAAAGAACCAACGATTTTGCTCTGTTTTCATTCTAACATTAATTTGGTAATATCACGATAATTATAAATGAGTACAATTCACTTTTAAAGAAACTTACAATGCGTTTACCATTAACAACAATAAAACATAAAATCAGTTTGTAAAATTTGCAAGGTGCTTTGAGGACTTAAAATCTTTAAATTTAAGTTAGAAAAAATAACAAGTAGTCATTCCGAGGTTAGAAATTTCTGAGATTCTAAGATGTAATGTTTGGCTTTAAACTGGTCTTCAATGTTGCTTCCTTGAATGGCTGTGAAAGAGTTAAGATTGGTATTGAAATATACTGGTTGAAGAAGAATAGTGTATATTTCATATCATATGTACACTGATATTTTTTAATGCAGTTTCACTAAACACACTGGTTTCCAGAAGTGATGTCACAGCATGACCATGGTGCTTTCTCTCCCTTTATAATAGTAGCTGATTTATTAAAGTTTTATTGACATGGCATCCCACAGAAAATTGTGCATTTACACAGTACATGTAATTTAAGCAGACACACGATACATACTCAAATATACTGTTCTACAGAGAATTCTCACAAATCAGAGAATATTATCTTTCAGAACAGGTTATTTGACACCAGTCTGAGAAACTATTAGGGCAGAAAAATCAAAATCTAAAAAAAAAATAAAAAATTTAATATCTCATTGTGATTAGTATAAATAATTGCTTGCCTTGTTTATATTTTCTTTTCTGTAGTGGAGCACGATATAGTGCTAATCGTACACCTTGTAACCCATCAAAAGTATATTATTAACAGAAATACCAATTAACATCCACATACCCTTAAAGAAGAAAAATCGGGACCAAAAGTACTCTGTATCCATGTTTACTTACTAAGCATTTCCATATTAAGTGTACTTCATTGTAATTTGTTTCAGCATAATGGTTAAATCTACATGAAACCACATAAGTTCAGAGAATCATACGAAACATAAGCGGCACCTATGAAACTCATAAAACCAATGAAAGTAAAAGGTAAAGCTATGTGATGAAAGGAAACCAAAAACGTCGTCACATAAACAAACATGGTCATACAATAAATTTGTCACATAGAGTCAGTAGTTTCATGAACAAAATAAAGTTTATTAATTTCATGATGTTTACAAGGTAAACATTATTCATGGAACATAAAATATTCTAGTAGATGTCAAATAGTCTTTGGTATTGAGTATGGCATGCCACTGAAAAGTACATATCATTGACAGTTATTAACAATCAAAAACCAGAATAGACAATATTTCTGAATACGTATGTATACGTGCATTGCAGAATATCATTCATTGCTAGCTTTACGCATAACCTAAACGAACCAGAGCGTTGGACCTTACAATCTACAAAAGATCAGAGTTGCCTTGTTCTTTGGCTTCTAAAATTGAGACATAATATGGAATTTTCATTTTCATTTCACTTGCTATGAATAACTGAAAGACACATAATTGTAAATGCTTTTAAATTTTTTTGTGGCGACCCAGGGTCTTGTAAGAACTTTGTGAGATCCTCTGGTGTAACTTTTTAACAATGGGTCATCCAAGCTTCAGCTGATTAAGTCTTAATTAGGGTCTTCCAAGCTTCAGCTCATTAAGTCTTAATCCAGCACTGATGCCATTTAATGGTCCAGTCTCTCTTTCTTTTTTTCTCTTCTCCTCTCAGTCATTCCTTTTCTCTCTCTCTCCCTCTCTCTCAAAGAGATTAACTTCATCTGGAAATACGTAGGTGTCTCAGGAAGATCAAGATTGTAGACTGGAAGGAGTTAAAGACTCGAATTGAAGTCAGAGAAATTTCAGGGTAACCATATTATATATGTATCATCAATAACCAAAAAGAGAGAAAAAGGACCTTATGTCGCATACATCCTCCGAAGCTATGACACTGGAATGAGGCCGCTCACGAGAAATATTAAGAACACTAATGAAAGAAGCCGGAGAGATTGCTGGGACAGTTTCCTGGAAACCCGGAAGGTTGCTTGGGACGAAGACGAATGACCTGGCAGAGTCTAGGCCTCGGCCTTATGTGACCTCTGAGAGCACGGGCGGGGTTTATGATGTAAAGAAAATTCTGATTAGTATACACATTGAAAAAAGGAAAGAAGGCGTTCTCCACCAGAAAAGCTGGGCTTTAATTGAAAAAAA
>JAWQUT010000071.1:2282916-2294510 GCA_033807755.1 Ellobium chinense
CCTCCACATACCTGGTGGGCTCCAAGATTCCAAATCCAGTAGGACTCCCGAGCCCGGAGGTTTTCCTTAGGATGGTCAACCACCTCCACAACCTGCAGGAGCATGTCATCAACCCCACAGTGGTCACTACGATTGAAATGCTCCCCTACTGGGACTGAAGTATTGTTGTTAGTGACACTGTACCGGTGGTTATTGAATCTGGTTCTAAGAGCAGTAGTAGTTTGTCCGACATAAATTTTGGGACATTTTTTTTGCAGGAAATTTTGTAAATAACATTCTTAGAGGCACAATTAGCAGACTGTTTGATAAAGGATTTGAAGTTAGTAAGAGGGCTGGTGATCAAAGAGGTTGAAGCCATGAAAGGGCATGTCTTGCAGCGGGAGGAACCGCATGGCCTATTGGAGGGGGCTGAGGTGAGCACTGTGGAGCTGGTGTTCCCGGCACTCAGGAGTCCCACTGGCATGGTAGGCTTTGTCTTAATAAGCATATTCCCCAGACTTCTTGGGCGCCTTAAAGCCACCAGAGGGGGATGGGGAAACAAAGCAGACAGTGTCTCAGATTTATCAAGGATGCATTAGTTGTTAGAGTGTAAAGCTTGGATGCTGGGTAGGTTTCTAATTAGTATACACATGTAACTCTCCTGTAATATAAGATGAAAGTCTGTTATTTTGACTCTTCTTTCTCTCCCACTTGTGGTCCTGCATGATCTGTGCCCATCTGAACCTTCTATACATCTTTACATTCCATCTTCTGGTAGGACTTTCCACTTGTTTCCACTCGCAGCATTAAGCCATTCATGTTCTCATGCTGAACAAGTTCCATCATTGCATCTACAACTGTGCTTACACTGAAATTACAGAAAAGAAAAGGCCCAAGTCAAGGCATGACATGAGAAACTTTGAACTAGGAGACATCATATCAAAATTGGAAATAGGTCCACATGACATAAGAAACTTTGAATTAACAGGCATCATACCAAAATTAGAGCTAGGTTAGTCATCTGTGATTTTAATTAACTGAGGTCAAACCAGTGGCATCAAAAAGGGTAGGGAAAGGGGGCTGGAACGTGGGGAAAGGGGGATGGGGTAGGGGAGGCCACAATGATTGTTGCAGAGAAGGGGGCAGTCATTCGGTGAATATTTGTCAGTCCTGGGAGACGGCTGAGATTATAGGGCCGACTTACAGGGGCGTATATTATTGTGTGCATGTGGGGGGGAGGGGTAGAAGAAAGGAAGGAAGGAAGGAAGGAAGAAAGGAAGGAAGGAAGGAAGGAAGGAAGGAAGGAAGGAAGGAAGGAAGGGAGGAAGGAAGGAGGGAGGGAGGGAATGGAAATGCCCAGGCTTCCTCAACCGGGTTATATATGTATCGATATAACTTGATGTCATATGCACATGTTTATAGGCACACGATCTTTGTGAAGTATGCACTCCATCCAAACGTACCCGGACTGTTATAGTGTGTAAACTTACTTTAGTCAATCTGTGTTCTTTACCCTTTTGAATATTTCATGCCATTAGGTCTGCTCAAAGTTCCCCCATTTTCTTGTCATGTGTGTGTTAAAAAATGTTTAAAGCATGATAACCTCATGTTTGTGTTTAGCTCATCCCCAAAGACATGACTTTTACAGCGGGTCGGCATTGTTTGGGCAAGGTAAACAAAACTCTTTACAGTGCTTTCCTTTACACTGAGCATACAGGAATGCTACAAGACCAACCCTTACACTACTTTCGATAAGACTTTATCTGGCACTAATTTTAGACTCTGACCATGACTTTAACACCAGACATGGAAAATGGGTTGCTCATGTTTTGTGTCCAGATTTTTACGATCATAATGCAGTAATAGAGTAATACAACTACACGCAAGAATTGAAAGATTCCGTTGCTCTTATGTAACTTCAGCATCAAAGGCTCCGTTCGATTACTGAGAAGCAGACGTTGTAAATGCATATATGCGTGTGTGTTGTTTATGAATATATGTGTGTGTGTGTGTATGTGTGTGTGTGTGTGTGTGTGTGTGTGTGTGTGTGTGTGTGTGTGTGTGTGTGTGTGTGTGTGTATGTGTGTGTGTGTGTGTGCGTGTGTGTGTGTGTGTGTGTGTGTGTGTGTGAGAGAGAGAGAAAGAGAGAGAGAGCGAGAGAGAGAGAGAGAGAGAGAGAGAGAGAGAGAGAGAGAGTGAGAAACGACTTGGATGCATTTGGGATTGAAGTGGCATTCTCTATGATTAAATGCTGCTGAAGAAAAATGCTGGACTATACTAGACTATAACTCACGGCATTGTTGTTGCATCAATCAGAGGCTTGATATAGTCTACGAAATGAACTTTCTCGCCGTCGATTTTTGAAATCATGTCTGTTGCTGCTGGCCCAGAACATATGATTCCATATTCAATACCTTGTTCCTTTATGTTTGGTTGTAACTAGACAAAATGAAAGGACAGAAAAAACAACAATCTTATATAATCAGAAATGATCTGCTGATTTTGCTTTAATCGCCCTGCACTCAGGGCCAAAGTCAACTGTAGTAAAATACTCTAATCTCAAAAAGAAACTTTGCGTTAAGTTGACAATCGCAATATTGACATATATTAAAGTTACAAGTTGCTGACTGGTACTTCACAGCTTCAGAGAGGAATCTGAAATTTGGTGCTTTCAGGGTTGCAGATTTGCTGGGCCATGGACTATTTAATCATCAAGAAAACTTTCCTCATTTTGAAATAAATAAAGAAAGAAAGAAGACAGAGAGAGAGAGAGAGAAGAGAGAGAAAGAGAGAGAGAGAGATAGAGAGAAGAGAGAGAGAGAGAGGGAGAGAGAAAGAAAGAAAGAAAGAAAGAAAGAAAGAAAGAAAGAAAAAGAAAGAAAGAAAGAGAAAGAATGTAAAGAGTTCCCACATTATATATTTTATGGCTGGTAGTACGTACATACTGCACCTACTCCCTTAGAAAAAAAAAAGTATGACATTAATTCCCAAAGTCAACGATACCTCTTTTCTGTTTGGAAATAACTTCTCATTTAAACTATGGGACTGCCCAAGTGCATTATTTCAAGTAAGCTTGTTTGGGTCAATATCCCATAAAATGGCGGTGGAAAATACAGATCTTTAACACAGACCAAAGTAAGAACAAGCAGCTGAACCTATCGGAACCTGAAGATTTATCCTAATGCTTGTAGGTACAAGTGTATATTACTTATGCCACCATGAAACTGATCACATCTTTTTTTTTTTTTCACAGATGACTGTAATCCAGTGGGACACCGATATTAAGTACTCATTCTAAAGTCCTCATTAGCTAAATATTATGTGTGAATTTCACATGCACCCATTCGATGTTACTTCATTGTTCTTAGAACTTCAATTTTCATGTGGACTTCGATTTTGTATATAACTCTGTCCCCCCCTCCCCCCACCCNACCCCCACCCCGAAAATTGCGGTCGCAAATTATCGCAAATTTAGGCATTTTTTGCACATTTGGTGCAAATTTTGCTGATTTGGGCCAAAAAAGCACTTTTTCTTTCAGTGTTGCTAAACAGAGTGAACAGAAGTACAGAAATTGTGTTTCATTTCTACATTTTTGCAACATTTCAGTAGTAAACAGTGTGATGTGGTGGTAAATATAATGAAATTACAAAGGTATTTTTGCCACATTTTTGCAAATTTTGGTGCAATTTTTACCACTTTGCCAGTTTTGATGCTATCTAAATAAATTTTGGCAGGGACATGTGTCATCTATTTCTAGTTAATAGTATGAAAAGATATTGACACCTTGGTTGTACTGCTTTGTAAAAATCCCATTTTATGTACCAAATTTCTGCGGCAGTCATAATTCCTGTGTTGGGGAGACCTACTAAACATTATTTTTTACACAATCAAATTTATCAATAAATTCTCTTCATAGTTTTGTTATTTCTGTCATGCTGAATTCAAAAATGCGTGTCTTTTCTCTGTATCATTATTATGCTCTGAGCCTTTGCATTTCAAAATTACTGTATTTTTCAGTTTTTGTGGTATTGTTATTGCATAATATTCCTCAAAAAGGGTCCAAAACAATATTTAGGGGATTTGTTTTTGAGTTCTTTGAGTTACTTGTATGCCTGTTGAAAGATTTTAGCAGAGAAAGCATGAAAATATAGCAAACTCTACAAATTTGCCTTCAAAGGTAGGGTCTGGCCTTAAATGCAATTTTCCCCAGGGACAGACAACTCTGTAACGTACTCTTTTTCCATGTACAAAATCATTATTACATCTAAATCAATAACAACTTTTAACGAGTGCACTTTTTCAATGCATCAAGGGCAAACTTATTATCAAGGTTTAACTGCGTGTTATTATGTTCTCTTTTTTCACCTGATCAAGGAAATAGTCTGACACTTCTATAAATCTATGACGAACAAAATAAAATAATAATCAAATCGTACGTCAGTTCTTTCATTTTTACACAATCTCTGCAGACACATTATGATAATATATAATGCTAGTGCTGCTGATAATGGCAAGGATGACCTTAATAATGGTGATAAAATTCACAAAGTTGATAGAAATGAAGATGATGATAATGATTTTATGTCCTCATGCTTCCAACATAAATACATTTATGTTCAAAACATAACAAACTCCATAATTGTTGATGTGGTTAACTATGGCCACTTCTGTGAAGTGACGGTTTTATTAAACCATCAGTCATATTTCTTTTCTCACCAACATCATATTGGTAGTATGCCCATTAACAAAAAGGCTGCCCTTAATGATATCATATTATCAATACTTTCATTTTTTATATTATTTGCACATGGACTTAACAATTTGTGGGGGTCCAACGCCACCCCCTGTATCTGACAAGATACAGGGACCGCCACAACACTACTGCCACAGTAACCACATCAGTTCCTAGCCAACCATAACATGCGGCGAGTTATCGCCATTACTAACGCTCACGGGATTCAGAGTAACATAATTAATTATCTGCCAAACAGACCAAATGCATGTGGTCAGCAAGAAGTCGTGCTGCATGGGCCCGACCCAGCAACCGGAATTCTGACATCACACACCCAAACTTACATATCATGAATCACGACGTATGTCACTCACCAACAAGTAACAATGGTCCCCGGACACATACATGTGACCAAAAGCAAGTGAGGCCATTTGTTCCAAAAGAACACCAAGCTAGTTGCCGGGCCCGACCCAGCAAAAATTTGGAATTCTTTCTTCGCATGACTGTACAGACGTGTGAAGCAAACATAAGACATCTATCCAAAGAAAGAGGCACACGCGTATTGATTGCATGAAGCAGGGCATAAGTAAGTTAATAAAAATTTTAAATACAAAAATTTACATAGTTGCTAAGATCATGTGAAGTGCATGTACACAGGAAGAACCCCAAGCTAACAGCAGGGCCCGACCCAGCCAGAACTTGGAACTCCATCTGCGCACCACCATCCTGAGGATACAAGAAGCAGCGCACTGCCATCCAGAGAATACAATAATGAATAAGCAAAATATAAAGCATTTACCAAAAAGGAGATAGCACCCAGAACGACCATGATAGCACTAGTTAATCACTTGTAGTGATGCGAATGTAAGATTTGAATGCATTGGAGCTCCATCTGCCCATTTGCCTGATAACAGCATCAGAGCACCCCCTCGCCGCCGCCGCGGATGCTGCCCCTATGCGGAAGCTATGCGATGTGTAAGCGGATGGAGAATAGCCTAACGATATGGATCAACCAATAAACAAACCGTAATGAGCAAATCATCATCTACCCCAAGAGGCGATGGAAAAAAAAAAAAAACCAACTACCTCAACGGCGATGGTCGAGATTATAATGCGGTCAACCAAGATTGATGTGATGGCCTTTTGTACAGCAAAACTGTTACAGGGATCGGGAACATCAAGTAGTTTATGGACAAAACTAATGGCTGAGAGGGAACTTGCAACCGAGCTAGACGCATACCGGGCATTATGCAAGTATGCAATGAATAATAAAACAGTGTCGGACGAGACGGGTGGACGATGATTAATTGCATATTTATCAGCAAAGACTCTGAATAGCGACCATGTTCCTCTATATGCACTGCGCGTGGCTGGAAGAATACTGTTGTGCAGGATGGCAGCTACTGTGGATGTTAACTGCTGAACACCGGGAGATGAGGCACTTGTGTGGGGTTCACGTCTGCCCATGGACACAACACCCGAAACTTGTTGATCTGTAGGCGAGAAAGGCTATCAGCTATTAAATTATGTTTGCCTGGAACATAAACAGCAGATAAATGTAAATTAGAGCGCAAAAGGTGCATAACTAATCGCCTAACCAAAGTCATCACTTCCCATTCTTTTGATGTTTGCTTATTGAGAACTGCAACCACAGCTGCGTTGTCAGTACCAACAACGATGCGCCTGTTCTGAAATCTATGACCCTATAGCTCGACAGCAAGGACAATTGGATAAATTTCCAAGAGCGTGATGTTCTTATTCTTCCACCATTCGTCCCATGAGCCATAGAACCATGAGGAACCACAGACCGCGCCATAACCCCAACCCCCTGATGCATCGGTGAATAACCCAATCTGAGCATTAGATAATAGTGAATCATCAATAAAGATTGTCTTCCCATTGTACTGCTCCAGAAATGCTAGCCATAACTGCAAATCCTGTTTTGCCCCGCTATTCAGGCGGATAAAATGTAGCGGTGAGCGAATCCCAATTGTTAAGTCAAACAACCGACGTAGGAAGGGGCGGCCAGGCAAGACAACAGCACATGCAAAATTAAGCAAACCGAGCACCGACTGCAATTCACGGAGCCGCACCTTCTTTTTGTTGAGGAGTGCGCGAATTTGAACCACACACTTCTGCACCTTATCCATGGGCAGACGGACCTGACCAGCCACAGAATCGATCTCATACCCCACAAAAGACATCACGGTTGATGGGCCCATAGTCTTATTTGGGCAGATGGGAACGCCATTGTCATGACACATGTTAATAAAAAGTCGCAGCTGCTCTCCACATTCATTCTCAGTACCAGACACAAAGAAAAAAATCATCTAATATGTGGCACATGTTAGGAATAGCAAGTTTAGACTTGGCAATGGCCTCAAGGGCAGTACTAAACATTTCAAATAGACGACATGAGGAGGACAACCCCATCGCAAGAGCACGGTCAAAATAGAAAGAGCCTAGCCATTCAAAAACAAAAAGATGATAATCCTCCGGGTGGAGGGGAAGGAGGCGAAAAGCATTCTTGATGTCAGTTTTCGCCATAAAAGCAGGCTGAGGTACACAGCGAACCAAACGTATTGCATCCTCTATTGAAGCATAATTCACCGAGCTGAACTCCTGAGGAATACCATCATTGATCGACTGGGCAGGGGGGTGGGAAAGGTGATGAATTAACCTAAAATCTCCATTTTTCTTAGGCACTAAACCCAAAAGGGAAAATTTGAAAGCGGGGGAAAGGGGGTTGGTGATACGGCCCACAAATGCGGCCTGCTTTTATTTCCTGTAGAATTTTGCTGTTAGTGGTTTCAGGCATATCCAAAGCGGATTTAAGATTAGTTACGCGTGTTGAGGAGGGAGTGCCAGCAAAACCGACATGGAAGCCGAATTTGAAACCTTGGATTAAAAACTGTTCCTCAACATTAGCACCTCGCAGCCACTCAGCCAGTCGACCAATCTCAATAGGAGTGGGTAAATCATTTACGAAAAGGGGTAAGAAATGTTAGAGACTGGCTATTGCCAAGCATTGGCTGGGATGGTTTGACCTTCTGACCCTTGCGATGTGATGTCAGTGCAGTCTGTGGTTGGCAGCTAGTCCCCGGATGAGGCTGGCCACATTTTGCACATATATGAGAATAGAGACAGTTACTGCCCCATTTACATATGCCAGTACGATTAAACTGATGGCAAACCTTTTGTTGCACACCGCTTGTCAGAGGCAAGAAGGGGTCCTGCTGAAGTTTATGCTTCAGCCATAAATCTGGCTGTGTCTCACCCCACCGCAAATGCCGTTGCTGAACAAGCAAGCGAAAATCCCTGTCGTACCCCCGCCAATCCCCCTTGTCATTCATAAGGCCTAACACCGTTTTGAAATGTAGAGCAAGCTGTGAAGAAAGAGCTGGATAAGAGGCCAAGTAAATTGCCAAAAAAATGTTCCATGCCTCAACCCATTGTTGAGCAGTCAAGGGGGGTTTCCTCTTCAACTGGCGAGGGTTCAGACTATCTGGATCCTCGTGCTGCTCACTCTCTAGCAGTGAACGAAAGTCAATCGCCTCCCCGTCCCAAATCCTAGCCTTTATCGCCTGTGGCACATGGAAATCGACAGGCGGGGCCCGTCGCAGCGTAGACTCACCAAGCAGCAGGTCATCTACCAGCATCGCAGCATCAGGGGCGAAGGCTGGCTTTCTCAACAGGGTAATCATAGTTGAACATGACTGTCACTTATAGTCACGTATGCGGTATCAGTCGAAAATGCTATAATATCCGTTCGTGGAGTCATATTTGATGTTCACAGTATGATACTGTAACACAGAGTATGGACTTAAAAATCCGTAGGCATCATCACAATTCCTGAAAAGCTACAACAAAAGTTTGAGTAGTTAGAAACAGGTAGGCTGAAAAGGCACCAAAAAGTACAGATCAGTTACAGGGCCAGGATCGCACAAAAATACTTGTATATTATCACTCACCAAGATGTAATGGCTCCAAAATTGTAGAATTGAGGTCCAATTAGGCTAGACCTAGCAGGCCTAGGCTAATAAACAAAACATTGGAAACACGACCTTGCAGGAAAAACCCATCCAGACCGTAGGGGAGTGACAATCCGTCAAGCTTTAAAAAGAATGCTTTGGTTGCTTGGGTAGCAGACTGACTAACATCTTTGGACAAACCGCTCTATGCTCAGCGACCCCCTCCCTCTCCCCCGTTTCCACCTGTAGCCAAATATCCAGACCTAAAACAAGAAGATACTAATTTTATTGAAAACGTAATTTTCGGCCCAGTCTACACCATGAAACCGAGCCCACCTGTTTGCAAATGGGTAGGCCTATGTGAGTATTGCCACCGTCAAACCTTGCCGATTTTGAGAAAAGGAGGGGCCAACTGAATTACTTTTCCAAGACGTTTTGTCATTCATGTTATTTCCCAAGAAGAATTTATGTTTATTTAATAAGTTTGTTTGTATATTTCATAAAGTCAGAAACCTCCTTCATAAAAAAAGTAAATGTACCCCAAGGTGCTTTCCCCAACCAAAGATTTTGGGATTCAGCTACATTTCACTATAAAATAGGCAACGTGGCAACACCAGCACTGGGCTTGCGAATGGAGATATGTGTGGTGAGACTGTTCATGTGGGCTTTCTGCAAGTGTGGATTCATCTCTAAACTGAGCGAAAAATAAAAGTGGTCGTAAACTTGTGACTGAAGGCATGTCACTTGTCAGCAACAGTGTTAATTATTGTCAAATAAAGAGGCCCTTGATAATAATGAATTTCACTAAATGCTATAGAATAGTGTCTCGTTTTACCAATATGTTATTTTTGTTCCGCATCACATTAAACCGCAATAGGTGAAAGCTGTACCACAAATCAAGCGGAGACCTTGATTAGCAGCTCTTCTTTACTAGCCGGTGAAATTTCCTTGCTTTCATTGAGTTTTTTTGTGAGGCCACTCCACATTTGGCTATAGGGGTGTCCAGGTTCTTCTTTATCCCTATTAATCAGTGAATAGAGCAGAGAAACTTGGAGGGGTATCAGGTTCTGAACGTCGGTCAAAGTAAGAATAGGCCTGACAAAGAACAAATAAATAGGATATCGGCGGTGTTCTTGTTTAACTTGCTACGAAGGCCAAGGTCGATCAACGGCATTTTCGGCTGGTAATCAGTGATTATTTGATTATATGGACCCTTCGCCCCTGCGCAGCATGAGGCGAAGTGCCTCACAGGTTGGCCCAACTTGTGGTGGTGGGGGCGCCGAACTCACCCAGCCGCAAAAATTTGATAAGCACAGAATAAAAAAGTGAAGTATTAAACAAATGAAAATTATATTCAACGTAACCCATTCTTTCTGCATGGAAACAGGGACAAGAAGGACGCTATCCCAAGATGCCCAGCTCTTATAGTACAACCGGAGAAGGACGCTATCCCAAGATGCACAGCTCTTAGTACCGGTGTACAACTTTCAATGTGGCGCATGATTGTTTTGCACATAAATTCCTTTTATGACATAGGTCAGAATGTTGATATCATGTTGGTCATTATGTTAATGGCCGTGGAGATGTTTTTGTTGATGAAAATGTTGATGATTGCAATTAAGGTTGTTGTTCCGATAAGTGATGATGATATTATGGATAATGCTAAATATGGAATCATGCTTTAGCAGCTGTTGACAGCATTGCACTTACCGCCATTGATGAAGTGTAGGACCGCACCGCATGTTTTGTCCCGCAGTAAATAGGCATGCCAGGGTAATCACGTAGCCCTTCAACGAAAGAAAAAAACAAACTGCACTGGTCTGACACAATAGTAACAGCAACAACAACAACAACAACAACAACAACAACAACAACAACAGAATGCTGCAGCTTCCACATTCGTGAAAACCCTATTACAAAATGAAAAATAAGAATGAGAAACTTATTTCGGCCAAAAGTAATACTGATAATACATAAAAAGCACACGATATTACATATGTATCATAGGTGCATTTCACGCAGATGAATTGATGTCGACCCATTAGCCGAGTGATATCAGGCACACCGCTAGAGGTGGTAGGCAGCAAAAGAAATATCCTTTAAGTATGCACTTGTAAAAAATGAGGAAGTTGCAGATGAGAAAGAAAACTGAACTGTAAAGACTGTTTCGGTGGTCATATGATGAACTATTTGTCCCTTGCCGATGTGTCTTTGTCAGATTTTTTATGTTTGTTCTTTGTAAACAGCCTTGCAGACAAAAATACACTCCATGCCAGAGTTCTTTAAAACAGGCCTACATCTCCTCATTGCCGGGGGAGGACATGATTCTACTTTACGTCCAGTGGCGGGGCCCAATATTGTGAGAAAACCTCGCAATATCTGTTTACAGTCGTTTCTTTACAATTCTCATTAGTTCGTTGTGTCTTTGTGAAATTTAGCGCAGTTGTTGTATCTGGTAGTATGTTTTCGAGGGTGAGAAATCTGATTTTAAAGTTATTTTACTATTTGGAGGCTGTACTGATGACGTAATTCCAAAAATTGCCAGACTAGATACGAAATTACCACTCAGACTTACATTTTTTTCACGGTCCTTCTCACCATTTTGCTTGTCTGCAACATCAGTGTAGCGAGCAAGTGTTAATCAGTATTGGCGTGTAGTGAAGAGGCACTGAATAGGATAGCTTCTCCTTAGAAACGCCACTGACGTTGCTACTTTAATTCACAAACCAAGACGCTGTGCAGGAAACAGAATACTTCTTATTGGTAACAGTGTGTAACCAGCAAATAATTCACAAAGCACAGACCATACCAGCCAACTCTCCCAACTCTCTCACTCTCGTGCCTTTTATAATAATTTCAGTTGAAACTCTAGAATAAATGACGTCATCATCATATGATGCGCCCAAACAAA
>JAWQUT010000071.1:2297753-2311961 GCA_033807755.1 Ellobium chinense
AGACTAATTAGAATCAAAACATTCCGATCGCGGCCCCACTCGAACCCTCGAGAAGGCTAATACTGCGTTCACTCGAAGCATCCTACCCGAACCTTCGGGACGGCTAATACTGTGTTTACTCAACGTACCATACGGTCGACCTGACCTTGACACTAGACAGTCTCACTAGCGGTACTGCCGCCGTAATTAAAAGAGAGGAAAAAAACAACTGATCTCAGCAAGGCCGGCCGCTACTAACTCGTAACTGCAACATTCTCGAATCATGAAGGACCGGAGCCGCGTGCGGTCCAGGGCCGTATAATAGAGGAAGGGGGGGGGCGCACTAGTCTAAACAAACAACAAGCATCACAAATGTTACAATCAGTGTCAATTTAAATGCATCACATGTACCTGTCGACTGTTTGAAATTATATTTACTTAGTTATTTATAACAACTGACATAACCCAATGCCGCAATGAGGGGATATAACTTACTAAAGGACGTAACAAAGGTTGTGTGTCCTTATAATGCTTATATCTAATTTTTGGAGTTTTCTATGACAAATGGTTAAAATTTCGATTTTACTTACATAGAAATTCACTGGTAGATCAAGTTTAGAATGAAGAACAGCTTGAAATGGTATAGCTATGTACATTTCTTCACATTATGCTAATGAGAAGAGTTTTTAAAAAAAGGAAGGAAAAAATTGTTCTATATAATACAACGATTCATTCCTTTGTTAAAGCTGATACTTGACATCAAACTAATGCTGACCCCTAAACAACTCCTTGTGTTCTTTACCAGTTAAAGAGAGAACAAAAAACTTGTCCTGCATATTATGACTTCTGAAGGAGGCTCATTCCTTGCATCCAGCTAAGCATTCGAGTCCAGAAAGAGGCAGTCACAACAGCTTACAGCTCTAAACTTTTGGTAATTGACAAAATATACTTCTGCAGAATTTCTGCTCACCACGACGACTGTCATACAAAACCAACTACTGACAAAGGTTTCAGTTAAACTGTTGACAAGTGTCAGTTCAAAGTTGAGACGTACATAGCTATTGTTTGTGATCATGATCGTAAGGGGATGAGTAAAAAGAGTCTGTGGAGGGTGTTATTGTACTTATAAATTCCTGCCCAAAACAGGGCCTTACTCGTTACAAGAGACTGATTTTCGTTGGATACCTCTGACTCATGTATTTGTGCTGTCCTAGAACTCCATTTCTGTTGCTGTATGCAAGGCGGCATACAGTGTCACCTGAGTACAAGTGATCAAATTTCCAAAAAAAAATTCTGACGCTTATTTCTAAGCCCGTACAATTATGATTAGGACATAGAACATGACTATAAAATTGACAGTCCTAGTCTTGTGTTATGTTGACAGTCCTTATAGTGTTTTTACTAGTATTGTGTTCTTTTGACAGTCCTTATAGTGTTTTCACTAGTATTGTGTTCTCTATCATCTTCAATAAGTACACATTTTAAAGAAAATATGAGTGGGCCGATTGACCATTGAAGAGCCTAAGGCAGGCAAAAGTTTGCCATTTTTAAGGGGGATAAGGTTAAGACAAAGTCATCTCGCAACGTGATATAGCCTCTGAAAACTTAATTTTGGTTCAGAATGTTACTTAATGTAATCATAATGCATATGCACTGGTTCAACTAACTGAAATGGCATGGTTTTATGTAGAAAAAAAATTAGAAAATAAATAGGCTTCAGACTTCATTAATATCGCTTAGGGAGCCATTTCCAGGGGCAGAGAACTTCGAAAGTTGATAAGCACATATATTTTAATTCTAGCTTTGTAATTTATGATAAAGACTAAATCAGATTACCAGAATTCAGATCTCTGTAACTTTCACTTTGAACGTTACAAGTTCTCAAAAACGGACTTGGCAGTAATTTTTCATATGTGCATAATTTCCCTGACATTTAAAAAAACATCATAAAAAATTCAAAAATCAATATTTCGAGCTGAAAATTTGCGTGCATTCATGCAATGACTCTCTTAATAACTGTGCCAAATTAAAAAAAATAAAAGAGCATGCGGTGTTGAATTCATAAAATGTTGACTCATTTAATATGGTATACCTTAATTACGTCATCAAAATGCTTTCCAAATAGCAACTCTGATTTGTCATCCTTGAGAACATATTAAAGGACATCAATATCATCACTATACTGTGCTTAAAACAGATATTAATATTATGATGACGTATAGATTTGGTTATACGTTACAGCCATCTTGGCGGCCATCTTGGATTCTGATAAAGACAAGCGGCTGGTTTGCAGCCATTCGGGTTTAAAGGGGCATGGGTAGCCATTTGCTTCACAGCCTTTAAAATCCACAACATTTTTTCATAAATTTTCAACCCCTTACATGTTTCCTTCGCCCAAGCGCTTCCGAGAAAATGCAGCTTGAAAGTCGGGATTTTCAAACTGCGCGGTCCGCCATTACTGGCCTTCATTTTAGCGCGGGGCAGAGGCGTGGCGTCAAAAAGCGACAGGCAAGCCAACACTCGGTATACGAAGACAGTTATCAACATGCGAAAACTTTCCATAGTGCTAAATTGCATGCATTGTTTTTATATAATCGACATAAGTCTTTAGTAAAGACTAAATAACTGCCTGACTTTGATTGCAACGCTGCAGCCTGTAATCTTAGAAGAGACAGGATAATTACCTGATAAAAAAAAGCCTCTATCTAAGCACCGCTTTATTAATGTACGCATAGCGTATATATGGTTGTCGAAGCCCTTTTTTTTTTAAAGGGGGGATGTTGTTTGTATTGTTTAATGAGCTCTCATTGGCCTACGATTCTTACAATACAAAATTATCATATGCATGAGGAGCAAGTTAGATAATTAAGACGCAGCACAGCAAGATGGAGTGTGATTGACAGTTAACTATTGTCTCAGGCAATGTTTTCTGCGGTTAGGAGCGGTGCTAGTTGCGTCTTTGGTCATAAATCAGTCAACATGTTATGAAGAACTGGTCAAAAAGTTTGCATATCGACGCAAAAATTAGTTTGACACCCATATGTTGGTCAGAGATGTTTGAAGAATACTTGTGAAACCTTTTGTGGTTTAGAAAGAATGAACCGGTCTTCACAATCAAAGAGAAAATGAAATGGACCATTGCAGTGGCATATGTCATACCATGTTGAGCATGGGTGAGATTGGGTAGGGGGATGGGAAAGGAGGAAGAGGAAGGAGAGAGAGGGGATGAATGAGTGGGCACAATTTCAGAGGTGAAGCAAAGACATTGAAATAACTTTGGGGCGGAAAGAGAGGAGGGAGGTGGGGTTAATAGGCAATAGGCGAGAGAGAGGGCTCTCTCTCTCTCTCTCTCTCGGTCATGTTTATTTTCTTCCTCACCCCTTTCTCTCTCTCTCTCTTTCTCTCTCTCTCTTTCTCTCTCTTTCTCTCTCTCCCTCGGACGCGTTCAGAGTTTTTCTTCCTCACTCCGGATTTTACCTAGATTCTTATCCCACCACTTTCCTTTCCCCCTTTACCCCTTGCCTTATCTCTCTTCCCCCTCTCTCACTCTCTATCTCTCTTTCTCTCTCTCTCTCTATATATATATATATAGATGTGTTTTACCTTTTACCATGACCTGCCTCGAACCCAAGCCTCCTATTTTTGTATACGAGTTGTGAACTGTTTTTGTATGTGCTTGAAAGTGGGTGAGGTTTGTTCGGTTCAGTACCTTGTCTGTTTAATTAGTTGCTAATCTTCTCCTGAAGAAGCCCCAAAGGGGGAAAATTCGGAATAAATTTAAGATTTAACCTGTTAACACGTTGTTACTTTTCTTATCGATATATGTATGTATAAAATGTATGTATATCAGTACCAATACTGCAAGTTTATTTTTAGCCTGTTGTCGCGGCCAACTCTTTATAGGAAGTGACAGCTGGCTAAAGTGCCTAGAGATAGTGGTACCTTAAGACATCGCATAAACTCTAAAGTTGCTGTATCGTTAAATAATGTGTTTCTTGAAAAAAAAAAAGTGGCAAGGGGACTCCAGCGTTTACTGTACCAGGATCATTTCAGGATATTTACATATCGGATCACCTGACACATAAAGTTGCGAGAGCACGTTACCCTTGACATGGTTAAGCCAGGCCAATATTTCTATTGGTGCCTCCTGACTCGTGGCGACAGCTTCTAATCCGTATACTGACCCGGACTGTCACCCCAAACTCCACCCCGACTCTCATGGCCTCTATGGTGGCGTATTATGGGAGGAACCTGGTCAGACCCAAAGCTTTACAGGTTAGTTCGGCATAAACTAACCGTACCAGGACCTTCGTCACACCGGACGTTAACGCCACACCGGAACAAGGAGCCAGTTCCCAACCGAGCTTCCGCTGGAAGGGTGTAATGTAGTACTGAAGCGTCGGGATTTGTTTATATGGCATGCATTGTTAGTTGTAATTACATTATGGTTTTGGAGGATTTGAGGAAATGACACAAAATTAATTCAAAGCATGAGCAAACTGCTGCCAAATTTGTGTTAAAAGATCGAGGAGACTAAGTTTCAAAATCCTATGTAACAAATTTGACGGCATCGCATACGCTTTATACCATAATTGCATAAAACCACAGAAATTATGCCTGGATATTCCGCCATTACTCCATTCTACCATTCCCAGCATGCCCGCTCGTAAGTATAAGTTTAAAATATAACAACGACTGAACACTGGTGAATATCGATCACGACTCAGTAACAACATAAACATAAACATGAGCCTGTAGAAGGGCCAGAAGTACAGTCGTGACAATTAACAATATCAGATCATGAGCCAGAGGTGTGTGTGTGGGGGGGAGAACAGACAGGGATGTTTGTTGGACTGCACAGTCTTTGTAATGCACATTACCTAGATTATAGACCGTTCCAGGCAGACGAAACAAAATCTAGCAAGAATGTCCAGAAGTCATGAAAGAATCCATTGCAAGCCAACCCAATGCCAGCCGATAAAACTAACTGAACAAGATGGTAATACAAGGAATCTTATAAGGAGTAGGGGTCTCTCTATTGCTAATAAGCATTTTCTGATCTCATCCATAGATGATAAGTGTTTTTCTTGTGCCCCAAAGTGAAATCTAGTTGAAAGACACATTCTGCATCAGTCCAGATACCACCGCATGGATATATCTAGAGAACTGTTTATCTACAATACAAAAGTGGAATGAGGGTGTGGCAGACATATTTCGCCGAAACAAATGTCGATACATATGCCTTTGTCCGTAATTCTGCTATTGCCATAAATGTCAACGAAATAGGAGAAAGTTTAGTGGCAGCGTGCATTGGCCAGAGTTTGAAAGGAGAGAGAGAGAGAGAGAAAAAAAATCAGAGAAAGTGACAGAGAGAGAGAGAGTGAGAAAGAGAGAAGTGAGAAAGAGTTGGTCGACTGCTAGAGAGAGAGAGAGAGAGAGAGAGAGAGAGAGAGAGAGAGAGAGAGAGAGAGAGAGAGNGAGAGAGAGAGAGAGAGAGAGAGAGAGAGAGAGAGAGAGAGAGAAAGAGAGAGAGAGAGAAGGAGGAGTGGGAAGGGACTGGACGAATGTTCATTTAATAGGCTTAATCTGTTCTTGTGGCAGACTTTGCCCCAAATATGGTCTATTCGCACTGCGGACCCTAAACAAATTTTGATGGGGATCCCCCCTCCCCCCCCCNAACCCTATTATTACGTCAAATATAATACAATAATAATAATTCTTTAGAAATAATATTTTCTCTCTGTTCTTGCTCGCTGTAAGATGTAGGGTCTCGCACAAGGGAGAGTACGCTCAAATGTGTAGCATAGCAAGATAGCAGGCTAAGTGCTGGATTACTGGCCTTACCTGATGTCTGTCTTGGCCAAACACAGGAAAAATCCTTCAAGACGCGCTACTAGAAGCCCCAATTCTAAGATTTAATGGTTTCTATTTCAGATCAGGCCCCATCTCTCGATCGGTGTTTGCTTAGTCTGGGAACTAACTATTTGAGTAATCTTGTTGAGAAACAAAGAATCAAACAAAAGCAATATCTGGGACACTTCTACCTAGTGCTTGATTTACGGATAGAGGCAGTGTTAGGGGTAAGATTAAGAAAGAAAACGCAACCCAGGAGCAGTGTTTTGACAATATCATTGTCTATGAACTCTTTCATGCGTGCTTCCTCGTTTCTGAACAAACAAACAGACAAACAAATATATATCCCTGGAATTGTGATCACCCAACTCGCACGAGGAGCCATCTCATTCACCACTTTGATCATGAAGACCAGTCCCTTCTTTCAAAAACTACAAAGGGTTTCACTGGTATTCGACAGAGTGCTCTCGTGGTCATCTGTGACCAACAAATGGATGTGTCCGCTTATATGACCGGCTCTTGAAAGCCTGTTGATTGATTTATGACTAGTGACGCAACCAGCACCGCTCCTGAGCGCAGAAATCGTTGATTGAGAATATAGTTAACTGTCAATCAAATCCGGTCCAGCTGTGCTGCGTCTAAATTATCTGAAAGTGCTCCTCAAGCAAATGATAATTGTATATTGTCAGAACCGTAGGCCAGTAAGAGCTCACTAAACCATACAGCAGACAACCATATAGGCTACCATATATTACTAAAGCGACTCAAACAATGCTTAGACAGATGCTCCTTTTATAAAATATCTATCCGGCCTTGTCTAAGACTACGGCGTTCCGATCAAAGTCGGGCAGTTGTTTACGGTCTTTACAGAAGACTTATGTCGATTATATAAAAGGGAAGCATACAGTTTAGCACCGTGGATAGTTTTTGCATGTGGATATTATAATTATGTCTTCCCATAGTGAGTGCTGGTTTGCCTCTCGCTTTTTGACGTCACGCCTCTACCCCGCACTAAAGGGAAGGCCAGTTTTGGCGACCCGCTCGGTGTGAAAATCCCGACTTTCAAGCAGCATTTTCTCGGTAGCACATTGTAAGAGGTGGAAAATATAAGACAAAATAATGCAGACTTTTAAGGCTCTGAAGGATATAGCTATCCCTGTCCCTTTAAGTTCAAAAGGGCATCAAGAACTACTCAAAAATGCAAAGAAAATGCTTGTAGACAGACATTGCAAGGTTATGTATCCTGCTACTGGACTATTTCTACTCTCTACTTTCACCGGCAGGTTTTGTCATCCTTGTAAACTTCCAAACTCGGTAGTGAATGGACGCATGTGCGGAGCAGCGTGGCCGAACGGTTAAGGCGTTGAACTCAAGATCTAAAAGGTGATGGGTTCGATTCCCGACCACGGTCAAGTTGTAGTTGCCTTGGGAAAACATTTCATTCACGTTTTCCTCAGTCCACCCACCTGCAAAATGATTATCTGGCTATAGGCATTGGAAGATATTTTCAGAATGCTAGTGATCAGCGCCTGTAAATGGCAGCGGCACTGTATGATCACCAGGGAGCTGAGAAAGTCCTGGAGTGATCAGGAATGCTGGGGTAATGAGGCCGCGTGAGCGGCATTAGCCTGGATACAATACTTATAAAGCGCTTCCTTGTTATTCTTATGATTATGCAAGCAAAATAATTAGTTGTGTAAGGGGACACATAAAAGCCGCACCCTCGTTTTCTACTGTGAGACTGAGCATTGTTAAGACACAAGAATATGAGAATTTAACACTGCAGAGCACCAGTATCTACCAGCTAATCCGCCCTCACCTGCTATAGAGCTTATGTTGATGATGCGACCACCCTGCCCACCCTTGTCTTTCCTCATGTGTTCCATTGCAAGTTTCGTACCATGGATGACTGCCATCTGCATGAGAAAAGATGCCATATTGAAGACAGGGTGAACAAAACATAAATAGCACAAGAAAGAGAGACAAGGACAGGAAATATAAAGCAAAAGAAGACAGGGGAGAAAAAGAGAGGAGGGTAAAACGGAAGGAGAAGAGGGAATAAAGGGAGAAAGAATGAAAGAAATAACAGAAAAATGAAGGATACAGTAAAAATATGAGGAAAAAAGAATCAAACGCCATAATGGAAAAGAATGTGTAAATGGGAGATGGGAAAGGAAGGTGGGAGGGGAGAAAGACGGCTATTATTATTATATAATAGAGAAAAGTTTTCAGTCTGTGGAAATTGGCACGGCATGAAGGGACGACTGGAGAGAAAATCCGAGGTAGTAATGTTGTGAGTTTGTGGACATGTGCTGAAATGTGACTTATCCCAACACAAACTATAGGTCATCGATACATATTTTGAATGTAGAGAAACAGTGTGTGTGTGTGTGTGTGTGTGTGTGTGTGTGTGTGTGTGTGTGTGTGTGTGNGTGTGTGTGTGTGTGTGTGTGTGTGTGTGTGTGTGTGTGTGTGTGAGGCGGTGGGTGGGGGCGATGTCCAGGTTTAGTGCAGTTGTGACAAATTCTCCTCTTTCTTCGTCTTTCACTCCTTGCTCCTGATCCTAAACCAATAAATCCTACAACGACACGTTCTATAACAACAGTAACGACAGTAACATTTTGTTTTGCCTACAGCCTTTCACTCACTTCATCATGAAAGTATTAAACAATGAACAGGAGAAACAGAAGTAACCACGAAAAAAGTCCGCATAGAGATTTCTGTGGCTGCTTACTGGCTGGGTCGTGCCATCTGAACTGTAGGGGCGTAACTTGGACGTGACATTCTACTTTTTCACTCTCTCAGTTTGACAAGCCTGGTCTAGTCTGTTTTCAGTACCAGTAGAGCAGTGTTTTAATGTTACACTTAGCCTAATCACTAACAGGTCACTAGAACATGTTATACATAATTTTATCTCTGTAACGCAGCCCTTATCACCAGCTTGCAGAGGTCAAGAAGATAGTTACCTCAGGACCAAAGACTGGTCTGGAAAGTGTTGCCACTTTGGTCATGTGCTTTTTCCTTACAGCAAGAGTAATTTTTCCCTTTTTTTAGTAAAGCCAATCTACTCTATCAAAGGAAAAAAATTCTACGAGTGGCAACAGTGAGTGTAGAGGAAGGAAAATGACTTAGTAAGGGTATGATCTTATTAGTATTTTTAGTCTCATAAAATGATTATTCCGTTCTCCGGCCCAGCCTTTCCCCCAAAACCTCTTTTTTCCCCCCTTTCATGTGAGTTCCCCTCCCTCCTTTCCTCAAAGAGTTTAACACACTTACTAATCTAAAGACATGCGTAACAGTTGGCATAAAATTTCTCTCTTCATTAGTAAAAAACGGCATAAAAACAGATGAAAAATACAAACAAGTAAAGAGAATGACGGAAAATGATCTCTCATCATCGACTTTCCATAACAATTCTGTTTCTCTTGGAATCTTTCCACCCCTCTCTCCCGAACACAAATCCGCTTAAACATTAAGAGGCACATAAGCAAACAAACCCCGACATCTTACCATCAACTGTGCATTTTCCCCTCTACCTTCTCCCTCAAAAACAAAACAACGCTTTTAAAAAAGCTTCATCTTTTCATCATATTACAAGCAAATCAGCCAACAACGGTATGTAACAACAACATTGGGCAGGTCAACAGGTGAAGAGACATATTTATAATAATAGATTCGACCCCACTAACACTTAATCGCAACTTCCAGTTCATGTGTTTGTTTCAGTATTGCATGTATATAAAAATTTACTGCACGGCAGCAGCTTATTTTAATCGCAACCCTTCTATGCTCCACTTTATGGCAACATTTTCAGTTAATATTATGGTGTGTTTATTTCAAGATAAAAATAACCGCAGAGCACCAACTCTGTTCACTTTTACTCGCATCCCTCTCTATGCTCCTAAGAACTTGCGATTAAGTGGTAGTAGAATATTAGTAGGTTAAAAGGTCACCAGATTGATCTTGATCATCAGTTCCCAGATACTTTCATTCATGATTCCTGCGTTGTTAATCATGATATCAATGTGCCCAAAATGGGACACCGCTTGCTTAAACACATCTGCAACGATAAAGAGAAAACACATATTGGTCATCTATCATGCACTGCAGGTTAGAGTTTGCATAGGTCCTCTTTTCGGGTAGGAGTGTTGCTAGAACTAGTGTCTGAGGTGGGATAGCCTCAGTGGCAGTATAAGGAGGGACGAGAGGAATGGGTGCAGTTTCAGGGGAGGGAGGAATGGAGGAAGAGAGAGAGGGGGAGAGAGAAGGGAGATCCAGACAGACAAACCGGACAAGCACACAGCCAATCAGCCAATCAGTCAGTCAGTCAGTCAGGCAGTCAGTCAGTCAGTCAGACATTCACCTGGACGATCAGTGTGACAGGAAGTCTCTCTGTCAGTCAACATGTTTGTCATTCTGCTCTCAATTAGTCCATCGGATTGGTTTGCCCGTCTGTCTGTTTTTTAATGGGTCGATCGGTGTGTCCGCTTAAAAGTTGGCCTGTCAATCAGTCAGTGAGTGTGTCGCTCAGAAAGTTGGTCTTTGATGCAGTCACAATGTATCTCTTAGGAAGTTGGTCTTTCATGCATTTAGTCAGTCAGTCAGTCAGTCANCAAGAGGAGGGGGGGGGGGAACCTGAGAACAAATATCGCTTGGTGTTGAACAGGGTAGAGTTTAAATTTCAGAGGGCGAAGACAAGGGCTCGTCACGTTTGACTTCGTTCCTAGGTACAAGGTACTCTTGTCCCTTTTAATGGTTAGCCTGCTGCTTCAGAGCGTAGTCCTATTTATCAGCAATTTTCTTTATTTGGAATTTCAGCTCAGTGAGCTCCAGTTTGTGCGTAGTTTGGCGTGGTGTGCGTCTAGGCTTAAACGCCCAAGCAAGCTAGATGAGGATTGTGCACAAGGTATAAATCTGAGTCCTGCGCAGGTTTCCCATATTTGCCCTTGGTGCGCAGCTTCACCCGGATTGTCTTTGTTTGATCCTTGTGGTGTCCCTAAAGAGGCCGTCCCATAGAATACTATGGGCAGTCCTTAGCAAAGGATACGTTTTTGATTGGTACACGCCAGAAATGGTGAGGATGGGCGTACGCCTTCTAAAGATTTGTTAGAACCTCTTTTTTTCAAAACGGGAAAAAAAAACCAAAACAACAAACACCTCGGCACCATGGTGACAACCATCTACAGCTCCAAATCGGTTAGTGGAAGGTCTTATAAATGGTCCTATGTTGGAGGAGGATGTGGCAAAATCAACGGTGATCTTTAGAATAATGAATGAGGCAAAGATAACAACTTTCCTAAGTCAGTGCATTATTTTCTGTCTCTTCTGCATTAGTCGCAGCCATCTTAGCTTGCCTAAAGACTGATACTTCCTCTGCTAAGGAAGAGGTATGGCTTAACTTTTTGTCAAATTGCATGGACCACAAACACACGCAGCCGCGAGTATTATATATATGAGCCCATACGGTTAATTTCAGTATTTTTGACTGAACTGCATTGGTTCAAGGTCAGGGGCGGAGTTACAGAGCGAGTTCTAAACAGACCACCTATACCTTTGTTATTTCCGAGGGCTCTTCTAAAGAAATAATGGTCCTTTTCCAAATTTAGCGCGGGACTAGGAACACCAAGCCAGTAGAAGGGAAGGGACACGCCCCTGAGCTAAGATAAAATTGAGAGAGCATAACGAACATAACGACCAGTGACCGTATGCATAATTCTTACGTTAGTTAACACACTGCGGTAACCACGGGAAACTCTCAAAACATTAGAAGTGTTCAGTGTGATTAACGCAATACAATAACCAAGGTATAGATTATGCATACAGCCACAGGCCCACTTTAGTGAAATTTTCACCTAGTGTATGTCCCATCGGTGCGTTTTTCAGTAAATGAGTCCGCGCACTTGAGAAATTTTCATATCCCTCATAGGATGCGCGTACTACTCAGTTCAGTGCCTTGAAAAAAAAAAAAACACTTCTTATGAGAGTATGAACGATTTACCTACGGGCACTCATGGTGGCCCTTTACTATTGTGAAATGGTAAATGCAACCATCATTCTAATGCTATGGCGATAGATGTTTCAGTAGTTCCAAATCAGAGGCATCAATCTCCAATAAATTCATGAAAAAAGTAGTATTTTTTTTTACAAGAATCGACCATAAATAGTAAAATTACGTCTTTACGTAATGTACACAGCTCCTCTGGAGCTTCCCGATTTTTCTGATACAAGCGTATGTGTATACTCCGTCATTGTTTTGTCATTTTCTCCTCAATCAGACCAAAATGTTATTACCATTTTTTGCTTATTACCATTTCATTTTGCTCCTCATTTTCATTTCCTGTATTTAATATATATGCATTTACATTGTTTTGTCTTATACAGTCATGTTGTTTTGTCTATGAGTATATATGCAGTTATATTGTTCTGTCGCTGTACTGCAATGCGTTATCAATATTTGACTACCTATTTGTTATTGTGTAACCTGAGTTCGTTTGAATAAACTGAACTGAAATTTTCCTTTGTTCCAAATAAAAACGTACATCATAATAAGACATTTATTAGCTGAAAACTTCACACTGTAATTTTGTCTGAAACGAAATAGCATCACGGGAGATTTTAAAAGCACTGTCATAGAGTGGCATCATAGGTCGGTTGTGTGATTTACAGATAGATTGCTTGTCTCGGATGTGAAGTTCTGAGTCCGAATACTGATTGCTTTCTACTTCCTTCTAGGTCATTTTTTTTCTCAAGGTGTGGGGAAACAAAGGACAGTAGGCCTACACCTCTAATGACATGCTAGACCACTTCATCCATAGACCGATTCAACCATCATGAAAAGAGAAGGCCGAAGGCAACAACTGGGACAGCAAACTGTACCAGTGGCCACTGCACTGACCAGGTCAGTCAGGGAGAGTGTTATCAGTTTTGACATAATCTGACTCTAATGCTCTGAACACTTCATGCTTAGTCTAGTCTGCTCCAGTACTACACGAATGCATCAACTAGGGAAAATAGGCTGACACGGCGAAAATCGTATCAAAACTCGAGGTGGTGCTAGACGGGGGCGTGAAATACGATATAATGTTATTTAATATATTACGTATTAACGACTTCTAATCGTGCTTCGAATATTCGGCGGAGCTATATTTAGCTCTCTGACCTCAGTGGATAACACTATCTCCTAGTGACGTCAAAGTATTGCTGTCGATTCTCGACAATACTAGAGTCGTAAATACTAAAGTTTGTTGATATTTGAAAATAGCGTCTAAGGTACAGCCCTATTATACAGTAACTAATGAAATCTATACCGTGAATCGAACCCATTTGCAGTATCCTGCAACAACAATATTTTACGATATGAAGATGAAACCAGATAAATATTATACGGTGCAATATAAACATGGCAGTATTACATGAAGTCTCATAAAGTTCTTTCAAATACAGCTTTTGCCAAAGATTACTAATCTCACATCCACCCATACTGGCGATGAGAGGCGGTATAGAGGCTGTCATTATTGCAAGGTCTGCACGAGAGTGAGAAGAGTAGTTAGATTTTATGGAAAAAAAAATTTGATTAAAACATCATCGGCCAGATTTCTTATCACAGTCTAGTTGAGTGATGCTCCCCCCATCTTTTTGTCGGGATGTAAGTGTGGGTGTGTGTGTGTGTGTGTGTGTGGAAGGGGGGGGGTGTTGACAGCCTTGTTGGACAATCTCCGAAGAAATGCAAATAACGCGATAAAATGCATTTCTCAAAACAGTGCTCATGTGTCTCAATCATGAGAAAGCGAAATGGATGAAAAGGTGGGGCAATGTCTAATTATCTGATAGACGTCTAAATGCTAGGGTAAAGCTTATGAGTAATGTCCAATCAAACTTGTCTATGACAACTATAGGAGGCAGAGGGTCAATGCGGCTGTTCTGGCTTCTGTTAAAGTCGCTGTGAGCAAAGTGGCCCGATTCGATGTCCACTTGGCAGTTAGCGGTGAATGTCCCTAGATGACGTAGCTCCCATTAACCTACTGTGTCAGCCCGGTGGTTGTCGTATACAGAGATGGTTGTAAAATCATGACGACAGGAGGATAGATATACCACACGTTCTGAAATTATTTTGAGGAGTTGCAGCTGTTAGTGTCCTTATAATGAATCAAATGCTTGCAGAACCATGCGTAAAGAATGAATCTGTAATCAGGGGAAAGGGGGGAGGGGCACCAGTTGAGACTGAAGTCAGTATTGGTCTCATCACAGTCATTTATCGAGTTAAATGCTGCAAGCCACATTGTCCTGCCTATGAGATGGTCTCTTGTAATTCTTGAGTAATCAGTAGATATATTACTAAGAGTTTGCTGGTTCTGTATTGCTATCGATGTATGGTCG
>JAWQUT010000071.1:2324552-2335601 GCA_033807755.1 Ellobium chinense
ATTAGCTAGCCTCTCGCTTTATGACGTCATGCCTTATTCCCGCGCTGACCGGACGACCAGTTATGGCGGCCCGCGCGGTGTGAAAATCCCGACTTTCAAGCTGCAGTTTCTCGGAAGCGCTCGGGCGAAGAAAACGTGTAAGGGGTTGAAAATTCATGAAAAAATATTGTGGATTTTTAAGGCTGTGAAACAGATAGCAATCCCTGTTCCTTTAATATAGAACTACTAGTAGTACGGTAGAAGAGTTGCGGCACTAGGGGTTGCCTTTTATAGTCAAAAATTTGAGATGACTTGCACAGCGCTTTTTATGCTTTTGGTCAGTCTACTAAGCTGCGAAGTCACAAAGGCTGATGAGAGGTGGCATTTCTTATTTCAATTATTTTCTGCCATCTGTTGTTTTTTTTCCCTCTTTAACATCTTATGGGGCCTTCCTTTTTCAAGTGGTAGTCAATGACTATTTGACTACCATTACGCTACGCCCCTGGAATGCACTACCGCTTACTTTTTTTTCCCTTCTTAATTTGTGTCAGTGTGCGTGTGTGTGTGTGTGTGTGTGTGTGTGTGTGTGTGTGTGTGTGTGTGTGTGTTTTGAAAGTAATTGATGTTTCCTCGTTCCTTAGCCTACTATACAACAATCCCCTAACCCACATAGCATCAAATTTAAGTCAACAGATGAATGACTTGCTCCTGCGTGCAATAACGATTACCCCACTGTACTGCATGTGCCTGGTAATCACATAGTCGTAAAGTCGATTACTCTTGGAGCTTTACAGACATGATAATAAGATATAGTCGAACAATTTAAGCCAAAACACACAAATCTAACGTATCAAATCACATCGTTGAAAAACTTGATTGGACTTATCTATCGAAATGCATATCATCTTTACTAACCTTACCGCGATATTCAAAGAGATACAGGGATGTGATCTTTTGTTATCCTAATTTATCCTCTGCTACCCTCTAAACACAGCCTTTTTGTCCAGGAATTTATACACAGAGTCGTAACGGCTATGCAACAATCCGTAGAGTGTGGGGCACTGTATGGAGTTAGGCTGGAGAGAAAAAGCATTGATTTCAGCAGAATTGTAAGAGAAGGATGTTGTTGTTGGAGTGAGAGAGGCGAGTGTGGAGAAGGAGGGGGCATAGTGAGTTTTTGATGCTGAGAGGGTGGTTTTCATTTCCGGAAAGTTTAGTCAGGCGACTTTACGCTTCCGACTGAAAAAAACCCATACTCCAAAGTTTTCACTTCCTGAATTTTGGCCACGAAACATTGCACTGCTCAATATAGTCTATATCCTGCCTTATAAATTGCTTTTTGGGTTACTTACAGTGTTCATCAAGAAACTGTCAGTTCGCACGAATGTTTTTGTTGTTCATAATAGTGTGCTTGCTTTCGCTCTTGTGGACTGTTTGTCTGGACTCCATGTCCTAAGTATTATTCAGATTTGTACCTTTCCATCTCCCGCGGTAATTTGGCAGCCTCCAGTGAATTATTATACTGTAAAACTGGTACTGTTTGTCATACGCGCTCGTCTAGGAGCAGGAGAGACTTGTCAGGATATGTTAACTTGTTTTTACGGTAGCATATGGTAAAATTTTGACACAAGTTGGAGAATTACGTGAGAAGTATAGGAAGATTTGAGAGGGGTTATCGTGATTAAGAAAGGTCAGTCAGTGAAGAAAACGGGAGCAAATTTTGAGTGTTGAGAGAGGAAAGGGCCACCAAGAGGCACAATTTAAGTGTGTGTGTGTGTGTGTGTGTGTGTGTGTGTGTGTGTGTGTGTGTGTGTGTGTTGTGTGTGTGTGTGTGTGTGTGTGTGTGTGTGTGTGTTTCACGTCCAAGCCCCTATTTGCCCTACGCCACTGGTATGATTAAGGCTGTTCACACCACTTCCAGTAACCGCGACCGCTTTTTCAGTTGCTCCACATTGCAAAGTGGGTCATGACCTTACAGTTAAAGGCTCACCAAAATGTGTTCTGGGCTGGAAGAAGGGGCGGGCGGAGAACAAATGCGTTAAGACAGTTTAATACATTCATATTATGATAGAGTGAAGTTGAGTGCGCGCCAGTGCGCGGGCGGCGGAGCGTATGCAAGCGTGTGTATACACTCGCGTAAGTGTGCCGGTTCTGAACCTCAGAGAAGCAGAAAGGCAATCTGATAGGGCTAATATACAGCAGATAAAACTGACAGATATTCATCTGTCTGTCTCTTTGTCTGTCTGTCTGCCTGCCTACCTGCCAGCCTGTCTGTTTTTCTGTCTGTCTGTCTGTCTGTCTGCTGGTCTGCCTGTGTGTCATTATAATGCCTGCCTGCCTTCCAGCTTGTCTGTCTGTCTGTCTGTCTATCTGCCTGTCTGTCTGTCTGCCTGCGTGTTTCTGTCTGTCTGTCTGCCTGCCTGCCTGCCTGTTTGTCTGTCTGTCAGTCTCTCTGTCTCTGGACTCATACGCATCTGGTGACAGGGGTGCAAATAAGATAATCGACAAACTGTGTGATGATATCCATGATGTTAATATACTGGCATAGAGAGGTAGATAGTAAACCTTTATACCTCATATTGGATGTGTTGCCCTCGGTACAGTACCAACATTTAGATAAAAAAAAAAATCTATCAAACGTCGGCTATCGGACTTATCAAATAATAACTCTGCATGAACGAAAGTTCAGATGTGCGCCAGTCTGTAGGTATGAAGGTGCCACTTGTACCCCCAGCATAGGGGTATCCAATTTCAAATAGTCTCAATAAAAATCAGAAAATTGGCTATGGGGAATGGGGGACGGGGTTAGATTTTAAGTCCAAAAGCTTTTATAGATGCAAATACATTTGCATAGATACAGAGGGTTTAGTCACTCAAGTATAATGTGTGTGGTTGTTGATAGGTATAATTATATGATTATTTTGTTTATTGTGTGAAAAGATAAAAAAAAAAATTACAGACAGCCTTATTTGCTAGCAAAGTTCTCAAAATGTAATTGGTTTTGGGATGTCAAAATTTAGAGGAGAGCTGAATAATATGTATGATAAGTATTCTGACCCGGGACACGTTGATATCCAATGAAGGATGTAAAATCTCGTAGGGCCAACGATGGAAAAACACTGGCATTTTCAAACGTGTAGAGAGGTTAAGGTTGATGACAGATTTGGGACTGCCGTATGACCCACAAGTATAGGTTTAAAAATACAATATTTTCAATTACTTCATACTTTTCCTACATTGACACGTGAGAGATCACCCTACATGAATAACCTTAACAAAGCTTCAGATTAGCCAAATGGCGATCACCTTCCACAGTGGTTTTCCTTACGTTTTCTTAGGACTTGGGACAGGAAACATGATGGTCGCGGTCAGTTTAGATCAGATGGTCACGATTTACGCGTTCTGCATCAACATTCAATCACTGTCTAAAACAGCATTGAAATTAAAAAAAAAAGAACAACATTGAACTCAAAATTATGACCTGATCGATTGGATTTCCAACATGAAACGGAATATATGCCTTACCACCTGTTATCATTACATTCGAGGCGCTCCTTTTTCTGCGAACATCATTTTATCACGAATAAATTATGGAACTGCAAAAACCTACCCGTCACTCGCTAACTATAAAGATTGTGCAGTTAAAGTCTTGATTCCTGTATTTTATATTGAAAGGGCATGTAAGAAGGTCTATCCAGCGGTGCAGTTAACTAAACCTAAGTTCTTCAAGATTCCGGGCAGTGGCGGTGGCGGTGGCGTCTGGGGTATAGACCAACAAAGCTAACTTCCAATTTAAACAAAGTGTAATGTCAACAGCAGTGTGATTGCGTCATCAGATCTCGCTTCAAAAAAAAGTAAAAAGAAACATAAACTAATAATAGCCAGTGTAACATACCATATCACAAAATTACATTTCTCTGACAGTGGAAACGTAGAAAGCGGAAGTAATGATTGATGGAGTTGTGGCTTGCGATGCCCAGATGACAGTGCACCCATAGTGGCCACTGTCCAGGAAAATTGATAAGAAAATTTTACCCAATGGTTCATATACAACCAGAGAGGCACAATGTAGCCTCAATAGTGCTGACGCATTGAAAAACTTAACTCAAACAACAAACTCTATAGAAAGATCTATTCCTGTAGATTTATATAATCGTGTTTTTGCGTACCAATAGGAACGAACCGCTGTGTGCTGCCCGCGTAAACGGACTGTAGCGGTGGCCATAGCTTACATTCAATGAACACTTCAACTATGCTGACGTAGAGGGTTGTATCTCACGACCTACGTCATGGACAATAAATGTCAGTATCATTTTGATCAGAATTTTAGACCGGTTCTGACAACAGAATTCATGCACGAGCTTCAAAACTTTAAGTCGTCGTAACGAAACAATCTAATAGGAAATTTGACCCAATCATGCTATCGCGAAGGCCCATAATAACTAAAATTATCTATGGGAGACGTGTTTAGCGAAAGCTAGGAAAGTACTGTTGTAAATTTCATATAAGGGCATGACTGTTAACTGAAAGATTAACCAGCTTGACTTGTGTGTCTGAAATGAAGTTAAGGAAAAGTTATCTAAAAGATGGATAAGAAGTTCGGATAGAGGTGTAATTTCAGACTTGCCAGAGGCGCTATATTTCGTAGATACGCCACTAATTCTGGGACCCTAGAAGATCATAGCTGGGTTAGTGATGAGGCTAACAGACAAAAAAAAGACTGACTCGCTGCAGTTTACTTGTCACAACGTCCCATTCATAGAATGGGTGTCTATGATAGTAGGAAAATAAGACTTCTATACACCCCGTAGAGATATTTGTTTACATTGCTATAAACGTCTCATTCATAATACAAACACATAAAACAGCACACATCATACATGTAGGCCTATATAATTATATACTGTTACACATAAAACATTACAGAGTCAGCGCTGGTCGTCCCCCCTCCCCCTCACCTTCCCCTCTCACCTTCCCCTCTCACCAGCTCTAGGGCCACGCACTCATTTAACATGAATCGAATAAGGAAAGCGGAATTTCTCTAGAACATCACAACACAAACAGCCCGGCCCACGAGCCCAACACAGAAACTTCAGACTTGACAGTCTAACATCTGATGACTAAAGGCAGCTTGTTAATCGGTGCTGAACTTTTCGCGCAGAGCATACTAAGCAGGTTAGTCGCGTGGCCCAATACCACTAAACATAAGTTCATTCTCGAGATAGTATAGAATCTGCAGGAAAAAGGCGCTGCTACCTCTGAGTCTATTAGTGCGTTCACAAAAAGATGAACAGAGTTTTTTAAAAATATCTTTTTTCCTATTGAATGGATTGTTTCCAAATTTTGCACAGACTTCTAAACCAATTTGTCTTAACAGAAAATATTTTTTTCACATCGTCTTTGTATCTGTGGTAAAAGTTTTTTTCTTAAACATTTGGAAATAAACGATAACAGGTAAGTTCCTCAAACATGCATAGTTTTACAGTATGAACGTTGAAAATGTAAACATTTAAGAAAACGCATAGGTAGAAACTGCTTAAACGTAATGATCACGAAAATAATTTTCAAAAACCGCTTTAGAAGCCTTCACTTAAAGGCAACAAAATAATGCAAACGAGCAGAACAAAAACAGGATAAAAACTGAAAAGACTTATCTAGAAGTAGTGCTGAAGTCAAAACCATTTTGCATCTGAACGTAGGGGCATATAAAATGTGCATTCAGTAGCATCGAAAGTGTGAGACATTGCCATTGAATAGAACAAGGCTGTAGAAAATAAAAGTATCTAGTGGTACATAGAAAACACTAGTGGTGCATTGTTGGTTGTTGCATGTGAGTCATAATATGGAAGTGTGCACACCTACTAGACATTTGCTAGAAATGTGATGTCTGTTGTGAAAACCAGATGTGAGAACTGAGCAAAATGGTGCCACCCATCTAAATCTTTTAAATTTGTCAGTGGAACTTTTTATCAACGGCGGCCGTGTATTGGAGGATGTGGCAAGAATGAACTTTTTAGTAATTTGGTGCTCAATTTTTCAATAATAAAGAAATAAGATAATTATAATAAACATATATATAGTCTATATACTTCGGAATCCTAAATTTCCATATATGTATGCAATTTCCTTTAAGCAGGATGATGCAAATAATCAAAATGCATCAAGACGCTACTGAGGCGCTCTCCTATGACGTCACACCACAGTAAATATACTCAATTTCTGACCAGGCCGCAGATGTAGTTTTTTACTAACGATTATTGAGAAAACTTTTACAACGAACATAGAGGAGGGGGGCAAAAAATATTTTCTGTTGAGACAAATTGGTATAGACAATTGTGCAAAGTTTGGAAACAATTCATCCAGGAATAAAAAAGTTCTGTTGAAAAACCTTTGATCAAACAATGGTGAACGCACTATAGTGATTAGTGCCCAAACGAAAGCCAACATCCTGAACTTGTGATATACGCCTGCTTTTCTCATATCGAGCTTGTGCGTATCTTTAGCTTCGCTTGAAATTTACTTTGCAGTGTAATTTTGGGTATCAATTCAGTGACAGCTGAGGAACTGAGAGACGAAATTATCAGGGATAAGATTTTTTTTTCTGATTTGCAGCCTACTAAGGAAGGTATGTGGGGGCAAATCTAAACTATTAAGGCTACGAAGTTTAGAAACATCTTTTACTTTGAAAGTTGCCTCTTCTCAAATAAGCATTGCTAGAAATCCTCCAGTCCCAGTCCTCCTAAATTTAAAACTGTAAACAGCATAATCAATTCCATTGAGTTTGTGCTGAAGAAAGCTTCTTCTCACTCTCAGTGCCTCTCTTGCTCCTTGTTTCTAAGCATCATCCCTTGCTACCATCCTTCTTCTTCAGAACCATCTTGATTACTTACTTACTTACTTACACACACACACACACACACACACACACACACACACACGCACGCACGCACGCACGCACGCACGCGCACACACACACACACACACAGACACACAAACATGGTCATACAATAAATTTGTCACGTAGAGTCAGTGGTTGTATGAACAAAATAACGTTTATTATTTCATAATGTTTACAAGGAACATAAAATATTCTAGTAGATGTCAAATAGTCTTTGGTATTGAGTATGGCATGCCACTGAGAAGTACATACCATTGACAGTTATTAACCGATCAAAAACCAGAATAGAGAATATTTCTGAATACATGTGTTTACGTGCATTGCAGAATATTATTATCATTCATTGCCAGCGTTACGCATAACCTAAACGAACCAGAGCTTTGGGCCTTAGAATCTACAAAAGATCAGAGTTGCCTTGTTCTTTGGCTTCTAAAATTGAGACATAATACATGTATGGAATTTTCATTTTCATTTCACTTGCTATGAATAACTAAAAGACACATAATTGTAAATGCTTTTAAATTTTTTGTGGCGACCCAAGGTCTTGTAAGAACTTTGTGAGATCTTCTGGTGTAACTTTTTAACAACGGGTTATCCAAGCTTCAGCTCATTAAGTCTTAATCCAGCACTGATGCCATGTAACGGTCCAGTCTCTCTTTCTTTCTCCATCGTTCTCTATTTCTCTTTTCCTCTCAGTCTTTCCTTTTCTCTCTCTCTCCCGTCTCTCAAAGAGATTAACTTCATTTGGAAATACGTTGGTGTCTCAGGAAGATCAAGACTGTAGACTGGAAGGTAGACTGGAAGGAGTTTAAGACTCGAATTGAAGTCAGAGAAATTTCAGGGTAACAACCATATATATGTATTATCAATAACCGAAAAGAGGAAAAAAAGGACATTATGTCGCATACATCCTCCGAAGATATGACACTGGAAAGAGGCCGCTCACGAGAAATATTAAGAACACTAATGAAAGAAGCCGGAGAGATTGCTAGGACAGTTTCCTGGAAACCCGGAAGGTTGCTTGGGACGAAGACGAATGACCTGGCACAGTCTAGGCCTAGGCCTTATGTGACCTCTGAGAGCACGGGCGGGGTTTATGATGTAAAGAAAATTCTGATTAGTATACACATNGGAAGGAGTTTAAGACTCGAATTGAAGTCAGAGAAATTTCAGGGTAACAACCATATATATTATGTATTATCAATAACCGAAAAGAGGAAAAAAAAGGACATTATGTCGCATACATCCTCCGAAGATATGACACTGGAAAGGGCGGGGTTTATGTTGTAAAGAAAATTCTGATTAGTATACACATGTAACTCTCCTGTCATATAATATGAAAGTCTGTTATTTTGATTCTTCTTTCTCTCCCACTTGTGGTCCTGCATGTTCCCAGTGCCCACCTGAACCTTCTATACATCTTTACATTCCATCTTCTGGTAGGACTTTCCTCTTGTTTCCACCCGCAGCATTAAGCCATTCATGTTCTCATGCTGAACAAGTTCCATCATTGCATCTACAACTGTGCTTACACTGAAATTACAGAAAAGAAAAGGCCCAAGTCAAGGCATGACATGAGAAACTTTGAACTAGGAGACATCGTATCAAAATTAGAACTAGGTCCATATGACATAAGAAATTTTGAATTAACAGGCATCATACCAAAATTAGAACTAGGCCTGTCACCTGTGATTTTAATTAATTGAGGTCAAACCAGTGGTATCAAAAAGGGTGGGGAAAGGGGGTTGGAAGGTGGGGAAAGGGGGATGGGGTAGGGGAAGCCACAATGGTTGTTGCAGAGAAGGAGGTATTCATTCGGTGAATATTTGTCAGTCCTGGGAGACAGCTGAGATTTTAGGGCTGACTTACAAGGGCGTATATTATTGTGTGCATGTGAGGGAGGGGGGAGAGGGGGTAGAAGGAAGTAAGGGAGGAGGGAATGGAAATGCCCAGGCTCCCTCATCCGGGTTATTTTGTTTCGATATAACCTGATGTCATATGCACATGTTTATAGGCACACGATCTTTGTCTGACCCCGCAGAATTTTGCATTGCTTGCGGCCGCAAAATTTCCCATTTTCCGCACTGCGGCCGCAAAATTCGTGATTTTCCGCAAAATGTTGCAAAAACTGTAAAATCCGCATGAAAAAGACATGGCAGGGAAATATTATGTTTTACCAATGAAAATAGCGAATACTTTTAAAACCGTTAAAGTAAATGACAGTGATTTCCCTTTGCTTCGCGCGTCTTCCGTTCACTGCCGTTCAGTTTGCGTAGGTCTACAGTAGCGCAGGACGAGCACGTTGAGTGTTTGATTTCACTCTGCGCTGCTGAAAATATTTAGGACCTGATGCTGTAACGCAGATTCCAACATCAGCATCGGACATTGTGCAGTTCTGGAATTCCACCCAGAAGACTGTGCCTTCGCTTGCTAGATGTGCAAAGCGATACAGTGAACCTCGGATCTAACACAGTCGTTTAAAGCCGAGGTCTCGTTGAACACAAGGTCTCTGCAAGTCATGTGAAAACTGATCTCTATCTTTAGCGAGAACCCTCATCTAAAAGGGTGCTTAACTTTGCACTTCAAAAATATCGCTGGTTGCTATCCTTGACTCCAGACACCATCGGCATGACAACATCACGAGCTGATACATCTACCGGTTTGTTGTTTTTTTAAAATATGTAAACAAAGCAGTGTAAATGTTGAGAAACGAATTGTTTCAATCACTGTCTCCGAGTCTGTGATTAAAATTTCGCGTAGCGCAATGATTGGTTCAAACAAAACGCTTGGCAAATCATCAGCTAAGCATATTTATTATTATTAATATTATTATTCCATCGTTCCATCGTCCATTCCCCTCCCTTCCCCTCGCCCCTTTTATTGCAGAGACTTCAAACTCCCCTCCACTGATCGCTCAGATGGTCCTATCTCTTTCCCCCATCCCCTCCCTCCCTACTCCGCTCCTTCGCACAGGCAACTACTTTATTACCAGGTAACCTTTCATGTTGACTCAGCCTGTAAGTTGTAGAATGTTGGTAGCAGTTCTTATGTAAACCTTCAGGAGTTGCTTGCTGCCGACGGTTTTATTGTGGGTGAAAAGGGTGTGGGAAGGGGAAAAAAACAGGGATTTTCATTTCCCTCGTTGAATTCCAGGTCTCGTTGAATCCGAGCTTGTTGACGAGGTTCACTATAATATATGCTCGCAACAGTCACTTCGGCCGACGTAGTGAGGAGCCTCTCCCTCTACAACCTGGTTCTTTCACAGAGAAGGAGAAGCCTTAGTGAAGACACCCTTCGGTGCCTGATATTTTTTTTTTTTGTATTTCAACAACTTGGATGGAAATATATTTTTTTTTTATTAAAGGAAATAATGGATTTGTTTTATTGAGTTTTGAAGGATGTTGTGCGCATGTGAGGTCTTACGTTCTTAAAATAAAGTTTACAATTGACTTTTTAATAATAGGTAGCTGTGGGGAGGGAAAAAAACAAATGCAAAATTTTTGCAAAATTTGCCTTTTTGGGGTTGCAAAATTTACCTTTTTGGTTGCAAAATTTTGATTTTTTTCTTGCAAAATTCCGCGGGGACAGCTTTGTGAAGTATGCACTCCATCCAAACGTATCCGGAATGTTATAGTGTGTAAACTTACTTTTGTCAATCTATGTACTTTACCCTTTTGAATATTTCATGCCATTAGGTCTGCTCAAAGTTCCCCCATTTTCTTGTCATGTGTGTGTTAAAAAATGCTTAAAGCATGTTTAACTCCTTCCCAAAAGACATGATTTTTACAGTGGGTCGGCATTGTTTGGGCAAGGTAAACAAAACTCTTTACAGTGCTTTCCTTTACACTGAGCTCACAGGGATGCTAAAAGACCAACCCCTTACACTACCTTCGATAAGGCACTTTCCCTGGCACTAATCCTAGACTCTAACCATGACTTTAACACCAGACATGGAAAATGGGTTGCCCATGTTTTGTGTCCAGAATTTTACGATCATAATGAAGTAATAGAGTAATAAAACTACACGCAAGAATTGAAAGATTCCGTTGCTCTTATGTAATATGTAGTAACTTCACCATCAAAGACTCCGTTCGATTGCTGAGAAGCAGACGTTGCAAATGCATATGCGTGTGTGTTGTTTGTGAATATATATATATATTATATATATATAC
>JAWQUT010000071.1:2344155-2359671 GCA_033807755.1 Ellobium chinense
GGGGGCGGGGATTGGGTAAAATCAGAACAAACAGGGATGTTTCTTGGACTGCACAGTCTTTGTAATGCACATTACCTAGATTATAGACCGTTCCAGGCAGACAAAACAAAATCTAGCAAGAATGTCCAATGCCATTAAGTCATGAAAGAATCCATTGCAAGCCAGCCCAATGCCAGCCGATAAAACTAACTGAACAAGATGGTAATACAAGGAATCTTATAAGGAGTAGCGGTCTCTCTATTGCTAATAAGCATTTTCTGATCTCATCCATAGATGATAAGTGTTTTTCTTGTGCCCCAAAATCTAGTTGAAAGACACATTTTGCATCAGTCCAGATACCACCGCATGGAGATTCTAGAGAAATGTTTATCTACAATACAAAAGTGGAATGAAGGTGTGGCAGACACATTTCGCTGCAACAAATATCGATAAATATACCTTTGTCCGTAATTCTGCTAGTGCCATAACTGTCAACGAAATAGGAGAAAATTTAGTGGCAGTGTGTATTGGCCAGAAGTGCAAGGTTCCATTACTAAACTTTTGTGGGCAAATTCGTGCTGATTTCCCCATTTCGTCTTTTTCGAATTAAAAATTTTGGAGAGTAAACTTGGCAAGATTTTCGCAAGTGTAATAATACAAGGATGAAACGGAGCACTGGCTTATAGAAATCAAGTAGGATAAAGTGGAAAGTGCTCAAGAAGACAAATGCACGGCGTGGTCGTGTATAGACGTCTACCTAATTCCGAACTGACGGCAAGGCGATGGGTGCCGACGCAGAGGTCACGGGTTCGATTCCCACCACATCACTTTCTTTCCTTCTTTCATTTTCTCTCTGCATTTGTCTTCTTGAGCATTTTCCACTTTATCCTACTTGATTTCTATAAGCCAGTGCTCCGTTTCATCCTTGTATTATTACACTTATGTCACCACTAAATGAAACGACCCTGTCTTGTTCACTATGTTTAATGGTGTGTGTACGTCTGAATGTTTGTCTTGCTGAGTTACCAAATGAAGCCTAACGGCCTTTGGTTGAAGAGGGGGGCGGGAAAGCTTGTGGTGTGTGTGTCTCGTGCCTAGCGCTATGACTGCTAGTCTTCTGTTCGGCTTCGGGAAAGACCCCGGCCACAAAGCCACTTTTTTTGGAGTGGCGGCGTGGTCATGTATAGACGTCTACCTAATTCCGAACTGACGGCAAGGCGATGGGTGCCGACGCAGAGGTCGCGGGTTCGATTCCCACCACATCACTTTCTTTCCTTCTTTCATTTTCTCTCTGCATTTGTCTTCTTGAGCACTTTCCACTTTATCCTACTTGATTTCTATAAGATTTTCGCAGGCAACAACCCGTTTAATCACTAGGGCTAAGGTTAGGGTTAGGGGTAAGGGTAGGGTTAGGGTTAGGGTTAGGGGGTTGGGTTAGGGGTAAATAATCCAAATGAAATTCATCCTGTCCCATCAAAATAATCCCTCTTTAGTATGTTCTTATTTCGGGGATTGTTGCCTGTGGAAATCTTTCCGTAAACTTTGTTGACTGTTGACTAAAGACGCGGCACAGTGTTTAGCATTCGAGCAAGATATAAACAAACAAACCTTTAATGTAGTCACCCATTGTCTCCTTGATAGAACAAGTATGCCTATTCACCAGATACCGTACAGAAAGAATACATAAACAGCCGATAAAGACCAGAATTTTATTTATCTATCTAACATGAGACAACAGCAATTCTTACCTGATAGTATCATGTGGACACTGAACACGTTAATATTGATCCAATGAAAGAATCACAAAATTTCTCTGAAATTCTTTTTCTATCAAGCACACAAATAATTGTTAAACTGCACTGGAGTTTACACGAAATCTATCTCTAAAATTACACACAGCGTTCAAACCTATTAAGCATATCACGGAGTGTGTAGTGTGATGAAACTCGTGCTCGTGAATACCAGTCGCCACACAAATCTGAAGTCTCATTCACTGAGCACTTAGGAACACAGAGCGTGTGTAAAGAGCCTTTGATATGTAGTAGGGAAAAGGTAAATTTAAAACTACATAGGCTGTCAATGGTTGAAGGACTAGAAGAGAGATGAGAGGGCCTCGATCAGTGCCCCCTTCTCTCCTCCCTCTCCTCTCCCAGCTATTCCTCAAATACAAAATATCTTCGCCCGATCTGCACCCCCATTAGTCTCCACTCCCTCCCCACACCTAAACATCATTATTGTCTTTTAGTTAATCACACCCTGTACAAGTGCTCCCGTCCAAAATTATTCATCTAATCCCCCTACCCCCACCCCCATCCCCTCGTTCCCCTTTTCCCCACAACGAGGAGAAAAAAAAACCCAGCCCTTTGCCATATTACAATGTTGCAGTACTTGCAGTGTTTAAATGCGTCGGTTTTTTTTTTTTATTTTCTGAATGCTATGGACGGATAGAGGGAGGGCAGCAAAAAAGCAAATTAGGTAAAAGGAAAAAAATGTCATGAGACAAACGTTAGGACTGAGCAACGGCATGTTAAGATAAATAGCCTGAATGGAAATTTGCCCAGGACCTAAGGGGGCTCGAATCAGAAAACGAGAAATATGGAGACAAAACAGGGGTGGGGAGGGGTTGGAGTATGAAAGAGGAGAGAGACAAAAAAAAAATCAGAGAAAGCGAGACAGAGAGAGAGTGAGAAAGAGAGAAGTAAGAAGGAGTTGGTCGACTGGGAGAGAGAGAGAGAGAGAGAGAGAGAGAGAGAGAGAGAAGGAGTGGGAAGGGACTGGACGAATATTCATTTTATAGGCTTAATCTGTTTATGTGGCAGACTTTGCCCCAAATTTGGTCTATTCGCACTGCGGACCCTAAACAAACTTTTGATGCAGACTCTACTCCCCCCATTATTACGTCAAANTCTTTAGAAAAAAATATTTTCTCTCTCTTCTTGTGCACTGTAAGGTATAGGGCCTCGCACTCTAGAGTACTCCTAATCAACCCCTCCTTGTGTATAGAGTATAAATTTTAGTTAATACTGTATTTAAAAAATCCGATATTTCCATGCAAGGGAGAGTACGCTCAAATGTGTAGCATAGCAAGATAGCAGGCTAAGTGCTGGATTACTGGCCTTACCTGATTTCTGTCTTGGCCAAACACAGGAAAAATCCTTCAAGACGCGCTACTAGAAGACCCATTTCTAAAATTTAATGGTTTCTATTTCAGATCAGGCCCCATCTCTCGATCGGTGTTTGCTCAGACTGGGAAGTAACTATTTGAGTAATCTTGTTGAGAAATAAAGAATCAAATAAAAGTAATATTCTGGGACACTTCTACCTAGTGCTTGATTTACGGATAGTGGCAGTGTTAGGAGTAAGATTATGAAAGAATAGCCTATTGATTGATTTATGACTAGTGACGCAACCAGCACCACTCCTGAGCGCAGAAATCGTTGACTGAGAATATGGTTAATTAATTAAGGTTGCAGGAGCCTAATTGGAAATGCCTCTTTGGGGCATTTAAAAAATATTCTCCTCAGACTTCATGAATGTTCCGAAAAGGCAAGGACTAGTCTGTAAGTCTGGAGCCACCACTGTGCTAAAATTCTATACTGTTTTCAGTAGGGGTCCTTTGGAAAAAAAATTCGCAATTTCAGATTTTTTTACTCTGCTGTTATCGACTCGGATAGTCGACACATTTTTAGCCAGTTAGGCTCCTGCAACCTTAGTCTAACTGTCTCCTGTCCAGCTGTGCGGCGTCTAAATTATCTGAAAGTGCTCCTCAAGCAAATAATAATTTTATATTGTCAGAACCGTAGGCCAGTGAGAGTTCACTAAACCATACAGCAGACAACCATAATTATTGGCTAGCATACATTAATAAAGCGACTCAAACAGTGCCCAGACAGATGCTCCTTTTATCAAATATCTATCCGGCCTTTTTTAAGATTACAGCGTTGCGATCAAAGTCGGGCAGTTGTTTACAGTCTTCACAGAAGACTTATGTCGATGATATAAAAGGAAAGCATACAGTTTAGCACCGTGGATAGGTTTCGTATGTGGATAACTGTCTTCGCATAATGAGTGCTGGCTTGCCTTTCGCTTTTTGACGTCACGCCTCTGCCCCGCGCTGAAGGGAAGGCCAGTTATGGCGGCCCGCTCTGTGTGAAAATCCCGACTTTCAAGCCGCATTTTCTCGGTAGCCTCGGACGAAGGATACTCAGAAATGCAAAGAAATGCTTGTCAACAGACATTGCAAGGTTATGTATCCTGCTACTGGACTATTTCTACTTTCTACTTTCACTGACAGGCTTTGTCATCCCTACAAACTTCCAAACTCGGTGGTAAATGGCCGCATGTGAGGAGCAGCGTGGCCAAAGGGTTAAGGCGTTGAACTCAAGATCTAAAAGGTGATGGGTTCGATTCCCGACCACGGTCAAGTTGTATTGTAGTTGCCCTGGGAAAACATTTCATTCACGTTTTCCTCAATCCACGCGCCTGTAAAATGGGTATCTGGTTATAGGCATTGGAAGATATTGTCAGAATGCTAGTGATCAGCGCCTGTAAATGGCAGCGGCACTGTATGATCACCAGGGAGCTGAGAAAGTCCTGGAGTGATCAGGAATGCAATGCTGGGGTAATGAGGCCGCGTGAGCGGGCATTAGCCTGGATACGATACGTATAAAGAGCATCATTGTTATTATTATGATTATGCAAGCAAATTAATTAGATGTGTAAGGGGACACGTAAAAGCCGGACCTTCGTTTTCTACTGTGAGATTGAGCATTGTTAAGACACAAGAATAAGAGAATTTAACACTGCAGAGCACCAGTATCTACCAGCTAATCCGCCCTCACCTGCTATAGAGCTTATGTTGATGATGCGACCACCCTGCCCACCCTTGTCTTTCCTCATGTGTTCCATTGCAAGTTTCGTACCATGGATGACTGCCATCTGCATGAGAAAAGATGCCATGGTGAAGACAGAGTGAACAAAACATAAACAGCACAAGAAAGACAGACAAGAACAGGAAATATAAAGCAAAGGAAGAAAGGGGAGAAAAAGAGAGGAGGGTTTAAAGGAAGGAGAAGAGGGAAATAAAGGGAGAAAGAATGAAAGAAATAACAGAAAAATGAAGGATACAGTAAAAATATAAGAAAAAAAGAATTAACCGCCATAATGGAAGAGGATGGGTAAATGGGAGTGGGGAAAGGAAGGTGCGAGGGGAGAAAGACGGCTATTATTATATAATATAATAGAGAAAAGTTTTCAGTCTGTGGAAATTGGCACGGCATGAAGGGGCGACTGGAGAGACAATCCGAGGTAGTAATGTTGTGCGTTTGTGGACATGTGCTGAAATGTGACTTATCCCAACACAAACTATAGGTCGTCGATACATATTTTGAATATAGAGAAACAGTGTGTGTGTGTGTGTGTGTGTGTGTGTGTGTGTGAGGCGGTGGGTGGGGGCGATGTCCAGGTTTAGTGCAGTTGTGACAAATTCTCCTCTTTCTTCGTCTTTCACTTCTTGCCCCTGATCCTAAACCAATAAATCCTACAACGACAAGTTCTATAACAACAGTAACGACAGTAACATTTGTTTTGCCTACAGCCTTTCACTCACTTCATCATGAAAGTATAAACAATGAACAGGAGAAACAGAAGTAACCACAAAAAAAGCCCGCATAGAGATTTCTGTGGCTGCTTACTGGCTGGGTCGTGCCATCTGAATTGTAGGGGTGTAACTTGGACGTGACATTCTACCTTTTCACTCTCTCAGTTTGACAAGCCTGGTCTAGTCTGTCTTCAGCACCAGTAGAGCAGTGTTTTAATGTTACACTTAGCCTAGTCACTAAAAGGTCACTAGTCACTAAAAGGTCACTAGAACATGTTATACATTTTTATTTCTGTAACGCAGCTCTTCCCAGCAGCTTATAGAGGTCAAGAAAAGAATTACCTCAGGACCAAAGACTAGTCTGGAAAGTGTTGCCACTTTGGTCATGTGCTTTTTGCTTACAGCAAGAGTAATTTTTCCCTTTCTTCAGTAAAGCCAATCTACTCTATCACAGGAAAAAAATTCTACGAGTGGCAACAGTGGGTGTAGAGGAAGAAAAATGACTTAATAAGGGTATGATCTTATTAGTATTTTTAGTCTCATAAAATGATTATTCCGTTCTCCGGCCCAGCATTCCTTAAAAACCTATTTTTCCCCTTTCATGTGAGTTCCCCTCCCTCCTTTCCCCAAAGGGTTTAACACACTTACTAATCTAAAGACATGCGAAACAGTTTGCATAAAATTTCTCTCTTCATTAGTAAAAAACGGCATAAAAACAGATGAAAAACACAAACAAGTAAAGAGAATGACGGAAAATGATCTCTCATCATCGACTTTCAATAACAATTCTGTTTCTCTTGGAATTTTTCCACGCCTCTCTCCCAGACACAAATCCGCTTAAACATTAAGAGGCACATAAGCAAACAAACCCCGACATCTTACCATCAACTGTGCATTTTCCCCTCTACCTTCTCCCTCAAAATAAAAATAATTAAAAGCTTTTAAAAAAGCTTCATCTTTTCATCATATTACAAGCAAATCAGCCAACAATGGTATGTATCAACAACATTGGGCAGGTTAACAGGTGAAGAGACATAATAATAGATTCGACCCCACTTAATCGCAACTTCCAGTTCATGTGTTTGTTTCAGTATTGCATGTATATAAACATTTACTGCATGGCAGCAGCTTATTTTAATTGTAACCCTTCTATGCTCCACTTTATGACAACATTTTCACATAATATTATGGTGTATTTATTTCAAGATAAAAATAACCGTAAAGCAACAACTCTTTTTCACTTTTACTCGCATCCCTCTCTATGCTCCTAAGAACTTGCGATTAAGTGGTAGTAGAATATTAGTAGGTTAAAAGGTCACCAGATTGATCTTGATCATCAGTTCCCAGATACTTTCATTCATGATTCCTGCATTGTTAATCATGATATCAATGTGCCCGAAATGGGACACCGCTTGCTTAAACACATCTGCAATGATAAAGAGAAAACACATATTGGTCATCTATCATGCACTGCAGGTTAGAGTTTGCATAGGTCCTCTTTTCGGGTAGGAGTGTTGCGAGAACTAGTGTCTGAGGTGGGATAGCCTCAGTGGCAGTATAAGGAGGGACGAGAGGAATGGGTGCAGTTTCAGGGGAGGNAGAGAAAGGGGGAATGGGGAAAGAAAAGGGGAAAGCAAGAAAACGATGTAGTTGGAGGAAAGGGGAGGGGGAGGGAGACCTGAGAACAAATAACGCTTGGTGTTGAACCGGGAAGAGTTTAAATTTCAGAGGGCGAAGACAAGGGCTCGTCACGTTTGACTTCGTTGCTAGGTACAGGGTACCTCTTGTCCCTTTTAATGGTTAGCCTGCTGCTTCAGAGCGTAGTCCTATTTATCAGCAATTGTCTTTATTTGGAATTTCAGCTCAGTGAGCCCCATTTTGTGCGTAGTTTGGCGTGGTGTGCGTCTGGGCTTAAACGCCCAAGCAAGCTAGATGAGGATTGTGCACAAGGTATAAATCTGAGTTCTGCGCAGGTTTCCCATACTTAACCTCGGTGCGCAACTTCACCCGCATTGTCTTTGTTTGATCCTTGCGGTGTCCCTAAAGAGGCAGTCCCATAGAATACTATGGGTAGTTCTTGGCAAAGAATACGTTTTTGATTGGTACACGCCAGAAATGGTAAGGATGGGCGTACACCTGCTAAAGATTTGTTAGAACCCCTTTTTTCAAACCGGAAAAAAAACAACACCTCGGCAACATGGTGACAACTATCTACCGCTTCAAAACGGTTAGTGGAAGGTCTTATAAATGATTCTACGTTGAAGGAGGATTTCGCAAAAATCAACGGTGATCTGGAGAATAATGAATGAGGCAAAGATAACAATTTTCCTAAGTCAGTGCATTATTTTCTGTCTCTTCCGCATTAGTCGCAGCCATCTTAGCTTGCCTAAAGACTGATACTTCCTCTGCTAAGGAAGAGGTATGGCTTAACTTTTTGTCAAATTGCATGGACCACAAACACACGCAGCCCCGAGTATTATATATATTATGAGCCCATACGGTTATTTTCAGTATTTTTGACAGAACTGCATTGGTTCAAGGTCAAGGGCGGAGTTACGGAGCGAGTTCTAAACAGACCACCTGTACCCTTGTCATTTCCGAGGCCTCTTCTAAAGAAATAATGGTCCTTTTCCAAATTTGGCGCGGGACTAGGAACACCAAACCAGTAGAAGGGAAGGGGCACGCCCCTGAGCTAAGATAAAATTGAGAGAGCATAATGAGCATAACGACCAATGACCGTATGTATAATTCTTACGTTAGTTAACACATTGCGGTAACCACGGGAAACTCTCAAAACATTAGTAGTGTTCAGTGTGATTAACGCAATACATGAACCAAATTATAGATTATGCATACGGCCACAGGTCTACTTTTGTGAAAATTTCACCTATGTCCCATCGGTGCGTTTTTCAGTAAACGAGTCTGCGCACTTGAGAAATTTTCATATCCCTCATTGGATGCGCGTACTATTCAGTTCAGTGCCTTGGAAATAATACTTTTTATGAGAGTATGAACGATTTACCTACGGGCACTCATGGTGGCCTTTTACTATTGTAGTATGGTAAATGCAACCATCATTCTAATGCTATGGCGATAGATGCTTCAGTAGTTCCAAATCAGAGGCTTAAATCTCCAATAAATTCATGAAAAAAGGAGCATTTCTTTGACAAGAATCGGCCATAAACAGTAAAATTACGTCTTTACGTAATGTACACAGCTCCTATGGAGCTTCCAGATTTTTCTGATACAAGCGTATGTGTATACTCCGTCATACTCTGTCATTTTCTCCTCAGTCAGACCAAAATGTTATTACTATTTTTTGCTTATTACCATTTCATTTTGTTCCTCATTTTCATTTCCTGTATTTAATATATATGCAGTTACGTTTTGTCTTATGCATCTGTTTTGTCTATGAGTATATTTCCAGTTATATTGTTCTGTCGCTGTACTGCCATGCATTATCAATATTTGATCACCCATTTGTTACTGTGTAACCTGAGTTCGTTTGAATAAACTGAACTGAAAATTTTCCTTTGTTCCAAATAAAAACGTAGGCCTACATCATAATAAGATATTTATCAGCTGAAAACTTCACTGGAATTTTGTCTGAAACGAAATAGCATCACGGGAGATTTTAAAAGCACTGTTATAGAGTGGCATCATAGGTCGGTTGTGTGAGTTACAGATAGATTGCTTGTCTCGGATGTGAAGTTCTGAGTCCGAATACTGATTGCTTTCTACTTCCTTCTGGGTCATTTTTTCTCAAGGTGAGGGGAAACAAAGGACAGTACACCTCTAATGATATGCCTACCCTAAACCACTTTATCCATAGACCGATTCAACCATCATGAACAAGAGAAGGCCGATGAAAGAACTGGGACAGCAAATTGTACCACTGGCCACTGCACTGACCAGGTCAGTTAGGGAGAGTGTTATCAGAATTTTGACATAATCTGATTTTAATGCTCTGAACACTTCATGCTTAGTCTAGTCTGCTACAGTACTACACGATTGCATAAACTACGGAAAATAGGCTGACACGGAGAAAATCGTATCAAAACTCGAGGTGGTGCTAGACGGGGGCGTGAAATACGATATAATGTTATTTAATATATTAGTCTACCTATTAACGACTTCTAATCGTGCTTGGAATAGTCTGCGGAGCTATATTTAGCTCTCTGACCTCAGTGGATAACACTGTCTCTTAGTGACGTCAAAGTATTGCTGTCGATTCTCGACAATACTAGAGTCGTAAGTATATTAATGTTTGTTGATATTTGAAAATACCATCTGAGGTACAGCCCTATTATACAGTAACTGCTGAAATCTATATCGTGAATCGAACCCATTTGCAGTATCCTGCAACAACAATATTTTACGATATGAAGATGAAACCAGATAAATATTATACGGTGCAATATCCCCATATGGCAGTATTACATAAAGTCTCATAAAGTTCTTTCAAATACAGCATTTGCCAAAGATTACTAATCTCACATCCACCCATACTGGCGGTGAGAGGCTAGATTTCTTATCACAGTCTCGTGGAGTGATGCTCCCACATCTTTTTGTCGGGATGTGAGTAGGTGTGTGTGTGTGAGGGGGGGGATGGGGGGCGGCGGGGGTGGTATTGACAGCCTTATTGGACAATCTCAGAAGTAATGCAAATAACGCGATAAAATGCATTTCTCAAAACAGTGCTCATGTGTCTCAGTCATGAGAAAGCAAAATGGATGAAAAGGTGGGGCAATGTCAAATTATCTGACAGTCAGACGTCCAAATGCTAGTAGTGTTTTTATTTTTAAGCCATGCAGGGGTGAAGCTTATGAGTAATATCCAATCGAACTTGTCTTTGACAACTATAGGAGGCAGAGGATCAATGCGGCTGTTCTGGCTTCATTTAAAGTCGCTTTGGGCAAAATGGGCCGATTCGATGTCCACTTGGCAGTAAGTTAGCGGTGAATGTCCCTAGATGACGTAGCTCCCATTAACCTACTGTGTCAACCCGGTGGTTGTCGTATACAGAGATGGTTGTAAAATCATGACGACAGGAGGATAGATATACCACACGTTCTGAAATTATTTTGAGGAGTTGCAGCTGTTAGTGTCCTTATAATGAATCAAATGCTTGCAGAACCATGCGTAAAGAATGAATCTCTAGTCAGGGGAAAGGGGGGAGGGGCACCAGTTGAGACTGAAGTCAGTACTGGTCTCACCACAGTCATTTATCGAGTTAAATGCTACAAGCCACATTGTCCTACGTAGAGAATGATGGTCTCTTGTAATTCTTGAGTAATCAGTAGATATATTACTAAGAGGTCGCTGATTCTGTATTGCTATAGATGTATGGTCGCTGTAGAGCAAGAGTAGACCATACCACATTTGCTGTGTTTTGAGAAACTAGGGGATGAAGTTTATGTTGCCATTGAGTTATAAAGAAGAAAAGAGAAAAGTTAGTGTTAAAAGTCCTCATAAGCCAAAAATAGCAATTTAACCGATATTTATAGCAGGACTGAGTCAATATCTATTTGAAGCATTCTTTACCGTCAAAATCGCAAAAAATGTTGGATGGTCCACTCTTGCTCTACGGTGACCATGAAGTGCTGGTCATTTAATGATCACCTGACTATTCGTAAGTCCAATTCAGCTAGATACACAGTCAATCCAGGATCATAACACTAATATTATCAATAACATGTCGTCTCACAATTTCTTGGAACACTACTGTACGCTTCCAATTTGTAGTTATTCAAAGAGTATGTGTATTTCTGCGCAAGTGGCCACTTAAAATAATGGTCACTTTGAGCACTTACAAAGCAGAACATCTCATGAAACGCAATGCATTCAAATTTATCAGACATAGTTCATTAAGAATGAACTTTCCGATGAATTAAAAGTTCAGAAAGGTCTTTGTTTTGTAGAAAAAAAATCTGAATCTTCTGTAAGTGGTCATTCATTAGTGATCACGTTAATAGTCATTTTGACCCTTTTCAAAAAGCAAAATCGAACTTGGCATTCAGCAGATTGGAGATCAGCGTTTGAAATTCTGAAAAGAAAATAAAGCCGCTGTCTACCAACTCTCAACCAAAAATGCTGGGCAAACTTTACTTCAGCTGAAGCCGCACCAGTCAAAAAATAGAAATTTTGAAATTATTGTCGAAATTCGTATCTTCATCACTGTATCAAGACAGTATTAGAGTTACAAAACTTTCCAGAAATCTGCCCTATTTCTTACCCCTATGAGGGTATAGACACTTTAATGCTAACATAAACGGATATAATAATATTTCTTTTTGTACAATTTTCAAAATGACATAATATACCAGGGTTTGGTCACAAAAGGGATGGGGTTTTAAAAAATGCATCCAATTTTTATCGGATTTATCCTATACAAGACTAACACCCCATTTTACAAATGGGCAGGCAGGCAACGCATCAGCGGTGGAAGAATACCTAGCGCACCGAAAGGCATCATAGACGAATGCATTAGATTCTGTGAAAAAGTTGGACGATCTGTGAATCGGGCGGATTGAAAAGATCTATCGGAATTTGTATTCCGTTGCTATACACATTCTTTTTTTTGTTTTAAAGGGTAAATAAACTAAAGAGGACTAATGTGTATAGTTACCTTTCGTGTATATTTCTACGAATTTAGGTGAAAACCGCATGTTTTTCGTTACGTAGTTCTCAAGAAATCTGTGACACAAATGTGGCTAAAGCGTTTTATTACTATAAATTATCCCAGTTACACATAACACATAGAAAATCAAATAACCTTTAATGTAAGCGGTAATGTGATAGGTTTCAGACATGAAGGAAGGTTCTGAGGGCTCCAAAGTGAGATTTTACATTAAAATTAACTTTGGTGCATTTCACTCCTTACGCCTATTTCTGGCCATTACAAATTGATGCCACGCTTCTCATAGCTGTGCCAGGCCTTTTCAAATGAACCACAGCATGCTAATGTTAAAAGAACTGGCACATAAAGTATACCTTTTGATGCAAGGTTCAACTCTATTTTCGCAAAATGCAGGGGATAGACTCCTTGACTACTCCACGCACAATACTGAATGCAAGCACATTTTGATCCCGACAGAGAGTAGTAAACTAAGCTTTTGGATTTGGGTTGGGGGGGGGAGCCAGAAGGGGCCAGGAAGGGGGCACCCAAACTGAGGATGGTTAACACAAAGCCAAAATTGGTGAAAGATATCATATTGTGTGAAGGGGCGGGTGATTGTCTTGGCGTGGGGTGGGCGGAAAGGGGAAGGGAGGGAGAAGAAAGGGGAAGGAGAATGATAAAAAAAAATCTCAGTCTCTTGTGTAGAAGGTATCTCAAATAGAGGAGTGGATGACTGCTTTGGCGTNGGAAAGGGAGGGTAGCGAAGCAGCAGAAGGGGAGAGCGAATAAATAAAAAGTATCAGCCTTTAGTATAGTAAGTATCTCTAACAGTCTATTGATTAACTGCAAATAAAATATCACAGTTGTTGTTCATGAGTCAAACATTATTATGTAGGAGCTATTATGTATAGTGCAAGAACTTGCATAAGAAATTAATGAGCGCATCATTCCCGGCCACTCTATCAGGGTCATTAATCATAATGTTAAATGAAAGCTGAAGTAGGCCAGAGTATCAGTAATCCTAATGCTATCATCATCAGAGACATGACATTTTTTTTTCTTTTTATATATATAAAGAAGGCCACTTGGATGGGACTTTAGAATGGGAACAAGGAAGACTTCAGAAGACTAAAGTATACACTTCTATTTTCTTAACATACGTCAACTATACCAGTCCCGGATTTAGCTATAGTGGGGTCCTTCGGAAGATTTAGAACTGCTACTTAGAACAGAGGCTAAGATGCATTATGAATATGGATTTTAGTTTATATGCTACCACCATCTTGGTGGCCATCTTGGATTCTGCAAAGGGCAAGCGGATGGCGAGTGGCCATCCGTGCTAAATATCATACAGACACAAAGAATGAGCAAAGAAAATGAAAAAAAAAACCCAGTTCAGTTGATAACACATTGCAAAGTCTTCTAATAACAGAGTGAGTCCTGTCACTGGACTAAAGCCACATTTGGTGAGTGCTAGTAAAGAATAGGGTTGCTTAGCACATTAAGCTGTGAAGAATTCTGCCAAGCTGCATGACTGGAGAAGCAAGGTGGAGAGAATGTTAGATTCATCAGAACTTTTCAAAAGGATCAGTGCATGTGATTTATAATCAAATCAAACTGAAAGAAAGAAAAAAAAATGCCCCGAAATTCTGAGAAACATCTTACGTCTTGAGACTGTGAAAAATGTGGACTGGTCTAATTAGCCTAACAACTATGACAGACCGAGTGCACGCACAAGCCTCACACCACCTAAATTTACATGATGTTCTGCAATGAATTAACCCTTTCCCCATTCCTTTGTAGCCTATGCCTGTTACAGTTATAACCTGATACAACTAGAACATGTATATAAATCTTAAAGACTTAATTTTAAAGACCCGCCCGGGGTATAACAGAAGAAAAAACATACGTGATGGGACACTTTACTTTTTTTAATTCAGTCGCATGTTTCAAATCGGAGAGCTATTGGACTCCCAATTTCACGGGTAAATCATAAATTTATTTACACTCCCCAGACACTTTGCAGATCCCAAGTTTACCTTTCTTTCTGAGCTTTACGGTAAAGGAAATTGGTATCAAAACATCTAATGTTTGAAATATCTGAGTTTAGACACTAAGAATAAGTCTTAAGAAGTCCAGGGAACGAGAGAGAGAGAGAGAGAGAAAGAGAGAGAGAGAGAGAGAGAGAGAGAGAGAAAGAAAGAAAGAGAGAGAGAAACACATACACACACATACACACACACACACACACACACACACACACACACACACACACACACAAACACACACACACTGACAGACAGAGAACACAGAAATAGAGACATAAAATGCCACGCTCAAGCAAAAACTAAACCCGGGTGTTCACAAGACTTGTCATAAAACTTGAAACACTCAACGTACACTCACTTTAGATTGAAAAACAAAACAAAACAGATAAGATCGAGGACACGATGCAGTGGTGTGGTAGTACTGCATGGATTTGTATCGGATTCCTCTATCACAAGTCAAATGAGATAACACAATCGACTCCACTTACTCGCAACCTGCTTAATTATAACATTCTTTTAAGATAATAAATATTATTTTTTTTTGTTACTTGTAAGTTGTTGCCGGAAACATCATCATAGCACTGCAGACATATCCATAGGTGCTCCGATCTCCACACGCCAAAAGTCTCCTCAAGGAAAACATGCTAACTGTGCCTGTTGACATCTAGTTGAGGACAGTTCTATTCCTTCCAGCAAGCCTACAGCTCCTGACACTTCCTTTCACCACGCCCATCTCCTTCATAAGCTTACGACTCACTGCAGGATTGTTGTTACTGAATATTCGCAATCCTTCATAATAGCAACATATTCCATGCTTCCAAATAGTTGCGATTAAGCGAAATTGACGAACACGATACAGTAAAGCGTCACGATCACAAATTTCGTGTCCTCGGAACATCCGCATACTCTGTCTCCTGCTCTTTTCATTTTAAGTTAGTTGACTTTTGGCGATATTATGGAGCCCTCTAGAACAGTATTTTTTTGGTCTATTCGGAGACTTTCAAAATACCCAAACATAACTTCATTAGACGAAGAAAACCAGGCATGATTCCTCCCTTTATATTTCAGATCAAAGTAAATATTTTCCAGTCATCTGGAGGTAATCACGACGATTTCAAATTTCACTCACAAACTCCACTGTAGACGGATCCCTTGGACTTCGGGTTAACGAAGTTCTACTGTACTACATTCTGTTATTTGCAGTCCAGTCCATCTCTCTTCATAACAAGGTTGACGGAAAAACATGATGACAGAGGGAGAAGGGGAAAGGG
>JAWQUT010000071.1:2367354-2377430 GCA_033807755.1 Ellobium chinense
CCTTTCCCCCATCAGCTCCAGAGCCACGCACTCATTTAACCTGAATCGAATAAGGAAAGCGCAATTTCCCTAGAACATCACAACACAAACCGCCCGGCCCACGAGCCGAACACAGAAACTTCAGACTTGACAGTCTAACATCTGATGACTAAAGGCAGCTTGTTTATCGGTGCTGAACTTTTCGCGCAGAGCATACTAAGCAGGTTAGTCGCGTGGACCAATACTACTAGACATAAGTTCATGCTCGAGATAGTATAGAATCTGCAGGAAAAAGGCGCTGCTAGCCATGAGTCTAGTGATTAGTGCCCAAACGAAAGCCAACATCCTGAACTTGTGATATACGCCTGCTTTTCTCATATCGAGCTTGTGCGTACCTTTAGCTTCGCTTGAAATTTACTTTGCAGTGTAATTTTGGGTATCAGTTCAGTGACAGCTGAGGAACTGAGAGACGAAATTATCAGGGATAAGATTTTTTTTTTCTGATTTGCAGCCTACTAAGGAAGGTATGTGGGGGCAAATCTAAACTATTAAGGCTACTAAGCTTAGAAACATCTTTTACTTTGAAAGTTGCCTCTTCTCAAATAAGCATTGCTAGAAATCCTCCAGTCCCAGCCCTCCTAAATTTAAAACTGTAAACAGCATGATCAATTCCATTGAGTTTGCGCTGAAGAAAGCTTCTTCTCACTCTCAGTGCCTCTCTTGCTCCTTGTTTCTAAGCATCATCCCTTGCTACCATCCTTCTTCTTCAGAACCATCTTGNCACACACACACACACACACACACACACACACACACACACACACACACACACACACACACACACACACACACGCACGCGCACGCGCACGCGCACGCACACGCACACACACACACACAAACATAAACACACATACACACACACATACATACATATATAGATACACAAGCAAACAAACAAACATTTATATATTTAATCACTGACACATGAGTACATATTTTGAGATGGTTATATGTATACAGACATTAAAACTTGTAACAACGTCGACTTCTTGACTTGCAACACTCTTGTTTGCAACAGACAACCGAACATTGTGTGAACATCACTGGATAACCGCAACTCTTATTAATCTCAGTTTTTCTCCTAAGTCTTGAGAAGTTGCGATTAAGCAGAGCCGTTTGTTCTGTTGTTGTCTAGCGCTGTACAGTATGATGCTCCATCTTCTCAAAGGTGGAGCTGACCTTCTGTACCAGCAAGATGGCGCCGTTCAGTTTTTCAAGCTGGACGAGTTTCATGAAGCCAGCAACAATCGTGGGCACGCTGCAGGAACAACAACAACAAAATTACATTTTGGATAAGTTTTAATTCAACATCCGCGCCCTCGAAATACAACAGGTATGAGTTAAAGGAAATTTGGACATTTAAGATATAGGCTTTTTTTTTTGTATGTAATGGTAAATGCTTTGTGACAGCATTTTTTGCAAAATGAGTACATAGCTCAAGGCAACGAAGCTATTATTCAAATGCTAGCTTTCACCACTCACAAGATGGAAAGGCCAGTGCATACTTCTTAAGGAGCTGAAAACGTTTTTGAGCGGCTTGGCATGCTGGGAAAATAATACTCTGAAATCGAGTGAGCGGGTGACAAATGACAGGACAGATACTACTACCACTACCACTATTACTGCTAATACTTACTTCTGGTATTACCACTACCTCTACTACTACTCCTCCTACTACTACTACCTACTACTACTACAACTACAACTACTACTATTATTATTATTACACTACTGCTATTACTAATATTATTACTACTACTCCTTCAACTACAAATAGACTGCTTCTATTACTACTATGTCTACTACCACTACCACTTCTACTTCTATTGCTACTACTACTGTGATCACTACTACTTCTACTATCTTCTACTACAACTACTACTACTACTATTACTATTACTACTTCTACTTTTACTATTACTACGTCTACTACTATTACTGCTAGATAACTATGATTGTTATTACGACTATCACTACTACGACGGCGCGACGATTACGACTAAACACATAATATACTGGTGCAAAAACAACAAAAGCAACAACGACAACAGCCAAAACAACAAAAACACCTACCTCTACTACTAACACCTCCGACTACTACTACCACCTCCATCATACCACTACTGCTGCTAAAAAGTGTAAATCTCAAAGTTCATTAATGTGAGTGTGAAGTTGAAAGAGAGAGAGAGAGAGAGAGAGAGAGAGAGAGAGAGAGAGGGGAGGGCAGAATGTGAATTGCTTGTTAAAAATATTGTTATTTTGCTCATTTACAACAGATAGTTGTCTGAGCTCAATGAACTTATTGTTATTGTTATTGCTATTACTACTTCTTCTAATGTAATCCGCCTTCAGTACAACGAGGCGTACTCGCGACCCATCTTAGTCATCTCAGTCTTTGATGTCACATGCCTCCTCCCCCTCCCCACCCCTCAGCAGCATAACTCACTCATTTAATGTTGTTTCCCATCTTGATTGTAGGATTTCTATAAAATGAGCTCTGGTTGTGTCTAGTTTGAGGATGAGGTCTGTGGCGGTCGGGCCAGGACAGAGGATGCCGTACTCAATTCCCAGCGCTTCGATGTTTGGACTCAGCTGGAGAGAATGTATCAGAGTCAATCAATCAATCAATCAATCAATCAATCAAAGGCCAACCTCAGCATCAAGAACTAGTATCAGTGTTAGATTTACTGTCTTGTAGCTAGTCAAAATGAGACTTATGTCGCTAGACGAGGAGCTGAAATATCAGGTTCTGTAGATTATTGGGGCCACCCAAGATCGAATTTTTGTTTATTGAGAAAATCGAGAGCAAATTCATTTCTCTACACTAAAACATTGATTTTATGAACTTATGGATATATTTGAGTGTTTGTGATACTGTACTAGGTATCTAGGATAAAATGTTTCTTTAATCGCGATTTTCTAGAATGTTTATAATTTGCTGTTGCATAGGGTAACCTCCATTCACTTGAAACAATAGTACTATACCATAATTTTTTCACGTGATAAAAATACACACATTAAGGTCTCTTGTCATACCAGTAACTTGATTTAGCCAAACGGTGACTTAAACTTCATTCTGACCGGCTGAAGACGCAACAGCTTAGAGTCTCAAATCCGCAAGGATCTCACACAGTTTCAAAAATTCTTTTTCTTTATGTTTGGCAATTAAGATGTTATGTATTCCTTACCTTCCTGTAATTAATTTGACTTTAACTATCCTGCTACAAAAAATGTACACGTTTTTTTTTTTCTTCAATGGATTTTTTTTTTTTTTGCGACCCAAAGACCCAAAGTCCTGTTTTGATACTCACCTATATTAGACCAAGCGGTCCACAAGTCTCATCTAATTAAAATTAAATTCCTGAATACGCTTCCAAACATTATCTTATGTAGTCTGTCAAAAAGAGGCTTAAGTCGCGACGAAAACCACAACAAGCGTTTTGGCGGTTTCCCGTGGTTACCCGCCAGGAGCAAGAAGTTACGCTGCGTGATGCGTATGGCCAAAAATTAGTTATAACTGGGATCTTTTACCAATTAGGAATTTCATTAACTCTATGTTGAACACCACTAAGAGTGCATTCAGCACCGATGCACTAATATAATTGTCAGTAAGTAAGAGATCCCATCGTTAATGCGCAAGCTCTCAAATATTACTCACGGCCAAACTTGAAGTAAAGGACCTCACGGCGTGCTTAGTGGCACAGTAGATCGGTGAGGTGGGGAAATCATTTAAACCTGAGAAAGGAAGACAGATAAAACAATTAAACGCTAATACTTAGAAAATAGAATATCACCTACCATACGGATCGCACTGCACGGTAGTTTCCTCTTTAACAGAATTTCCCACATAAGCAGAATTTTTTTTTCGTTTTAAGACAAAAAAAAAACAAAACATGAAAAAGAAAAACGAAGATAGTGCTTGTATTGATCCCTTAGAGAATTTGTTTTTAAATGCCAGACGGTATTATACATCTCACTCATAATAAATAAACATAAACGATTGTACATTATGCATATAAATCCATAACACTGCATATGAATTCCACAACAAAGTCATTGCTAGTCGTGGTGGAGCAGCACCATGTTTCCCCGGATCTACAGCAACCTGAGAGGTGTGAGGAATAGAAAAAAAAGTGTCCTCACTCAAAAACATTTCAGAACAAACTGTTTGACTTAAAAAGTCGAACCCACAAACCTTAATAAATCTGAAACGTTTCAATTTGTGAGAACAACTCACACTGATCAAAGGAGGCAACTTTTGTTTCAGTCAGTTCAAAACAACCGTCATTGCACGAACCGGATCAAGAAACAAACTAGACTAGATCTAATTTTGTTTCGTTTGAAATATAAAGTGTTTATATCCCAAAATTAAGGCCACCACACACCTCAGTACTCAAGAAAACGAAGGTATAGCTATGTCAAAATTCCTTAACGTAGGTAGCGCGTAATGAAAAGCATAGAAGTCAGATGATCCAATGATACAGGCGATCTTTTTTGCCATTAGCCATTCGCCTTAGCAGTGTTTCTTAATGTGGGTGCATGTATGTAAAGCGTGGTGTGCAGGGGTGGGTATAGGTGCAGGGATGTGTGTGTACGAGTGAACATTATTAATCGGTTTGTATTTTTCACTGTATTGTTATAAATGCTGTGAAAACAAATTTCCAAACCTGGATTATAAAGGTTTATCTTATCTTATCTTATCTTATCTTATCTTATCTTATCTTATCTTATCTTATCTTATCTTTCCCGTAACCTTCGCTTACCTGCAATAGAGCTAATGTTGATGATGCGACCGCCTCGTCCACCTTTGTCTTTCCTCATGTGTTCTGTTGCCAGTTTTGTTCCCGTGACTACAGCTGCCTGAGAAGTGTGGTATTGTGTGAGGCTATGAGCATAGTGTCTATCTAGTTACCAGATGCTGGACAGACAGGCAGACAGGTGGGCTAGTAGGCAGGGAGGCAGACAGACAGACGAACAGACAAAAAGGCAGGCAGGCAGGCAGGCAGACTGACAGACATACAAAGAGTTAGGCAAAGAAGGAGGCAAGCAAATAGACAGACAGGCAGACAGACAAACAAACAGGAAGGCAGGTAGATAGACATACTGACAGACAGACATACAGACAGATAGGCAGGCAAGGAAGCAGGCAGGTATGCGGACAGGCAGGCAGGTACGCAGGAAAACACGCAGGTAGGACAGACAGACAGGCAGACAGACAGGCAGTTGGGGAGGCAGACAGACAGACAGACAGGCAGACACACTGACAGACAGACATACAGACAGATTGGCAGGCAAGGAAGCAGGCAGGCAGGCATGCGGACAGGCAGGCAGGTATGCAAGAAACACGCAGGTAGGACAGACAGACAGACAGACAGACAGACATACAGACGGGGAGGCATACAGACAGACAGACACACTGACAGACAGACAGACATACAGACAGATAGGCAGGCAAGGAAGCAGGCAGGCAGGTAGACAGGCAGGTAAGCAGGAGGCAGGCAGGCAGGCAGGATAGACGGACAGACTGGTATGGAGACAGACAGACAGACAGAGACAGACAGACAGACAGACAGGCAGGTAAACAGACAGACAGGCAGACAGGCAGACAGACAGACAGACAGACAGACAGACAGGCAGGCAAACAGACAGACAGGCAGACAGACAGACAGACGACGGCTCACCAGGTTAATCTGAATCATCTTCTCCCATAATGACTCGTTCAGGATACCAGCGTTGTTAATCATGATGTCAATGTGACCAAATTCGGACACAGCCTTTGCGAAAGCATCTGGTATGGAATCAGATCCACATTGTCATCAGTGATGAAGTGATCTCTTCTTAGTAAAGTCTAAGCAGCACTTAATGGCCCCACCATTATGACATCAGGCAACTGATAATGTGATCTGAACACAGAAGTGCTGCATAGACCGCACTACAGAGATGGTAAGTTATTACGGTAGTTTAAAGATATGAATTTGAATTCTTCATGTTCTTCATATTCGAAAATATCAGTTACCCCTCGCCCACCCCCTCCCCACCCTTGATAAACTTCAATAATTTAGATCTTATGTATTTAAAATTTGACATTTATTAGAAAATATATATCGTCAGCTAACGCTGTACATTAAAAAAAAAAGATAAAAAAAATAACCCAGCATGGCAGACAATGGCGCTATATCACCGCTGAAAAAGTTGATTTGCACTTACTCAAAAAAAAAAAAAGCTCTATATGTAAGGCATGGGTTTAGATCTAGTTCTACCCAAATAATAAATATATCTACAACATGAACAGAACTGTGGTTTGAAGTTTAAAGAAATATTGCCACCCCATATAGTCATGCAACCATCCTGTCCTGTACTCACAAGCCGCAATACTTTTCTTGAGAAAGGCTGGAATAGCCGTGTACTTTAATTATTAAAGCTTTTTTTTGTGCTTCAGTTCACTGATCATACATTATCATGGAACTTCTAACTGAATTGGGTAAATCCCACGCAAAGCTTAATATTCTACTTCTCACGCTACAGAACACACCAAGGTGTGCAAATCTATACACTACTGCACCACAGAGAGAAATGAGAACATAAACGCTTTTCTCGTACCCATTTTGCTGATCACAGCCAATCTGCGATCGACAGGAAAGCTATTGGGAAGACTTGGAAATAGCTTTTATTTCTTCTCTAGATATTTTTATTCCGTGGTCCTACCTTCAAACCCTTTCTGGTCCGTCACGTCAAAGGTAGTATACCGAATATTTCCTTCGCCAAAGCGCTCTGACAGTTCTTTGGCGGTGCTCGTGCCGGTCTCAGGATTCACATCTCCGAAAAAAACCTGCAGAAGGATAATGATATCTACATGGCCAAGTTCGCTTGAAAGCACCTCATCGCACTCCTTTAGGCACATGGACAAGTATCGAATAATAGGGTCTCGAATACCTTGTGATTTCCTCATTGAAAATTCAAAACTCTGATCTTTGAAGACATTGCAGTCATGGGACATAGTGATCTAGCAAATTTCGATTATGCGGAGTAACAGTATGTAGAAATAATCTCTAACGAGGTTGGTACTGTACTACACATAAAAAAAATCGCTGCATGCTGTGCATCACTTTAACACATAAACCAATCCAAAATAAATAAATGTAACGGTTGTAGAGTGTCGATTATGGAGACAGTATGGTGAATGTCATGGTGATTATGGTGTACGTGTTGTTGCCGCTGGAGAAGAGGAATACCATGAAAAATTATATGACGGTGAAGAAGGACATGGTTATGAGGAAGGTAAAGGAATGAGGGCACCAATTTAACTATCAATATGCGAAAGGTAAGCATACGCAGTCTCTAACTTACAGAGCTAAAAAATCGCAACAGACTAGTACCACTGCCATAGCCATGATCACGCAACAACAACAGAAACAACAACAACAACAACAACAACAACAACAACAACTACAACAACAACAACAACAACATCAACTAAAGTATCTTGGCTAATCGCCATCATCACAATCATCACTATTATATTACAGAAGGCTCTGGGACGTAGAAGAATATTACTGTGTAAACCAAGGGAGGAAAACCAAAGACTGATGATGAAGAGAGGTAGCGTATGTAAAGAAGGTATTGTTATAATGAACTATAAGATTTTGAGCATCAGCAACGACAGCAGGAGCAGAATAGCAGCAAAGGGACAGCAGCAGCAGCAGCAGCAGCAGCAGCAGCAGCAGCAGCAGCAGCAGCAGCAGCAGCAACAACAACAACAACGACGATGATGACATCGACACGAATATCGGTAACGATAACATAGAAATATCACCTTTGCACCTTTCTCCAACAAGGCCTCTGTGTAAGCCTTGCCTAAGCCTTGAGCCCCGCCAGTGATAAAGACTATCTTTCCCTTGAGATCCATAGTTCTACCTCCTCAAGTTCTAAGTGGCTGGACTCTTGTTAAAGGTGCCTAGAACTGACTAAGCTAGGCATAGAACATTTGACTCTTTAAATGAAAGTTGACTGATAGTGCCGCACAAGCAGATTTTTGTCCCATGGATATGCGACACATAGGTGTAGACCGTAACGGGACGACGGCATAGGTGTAGACAGTACCATGATGGTCCCGTAAGTGTGTGCAGTATCTAGGTGTGCAGACAATGCCAAGAAGGCTGTATAGGTGTGGGCACTTGGTTAGGTGCTAGCACTGCTGACGTAACTTGTGCCAGAGTGACAGTATAGTATTTAGGATGAAAACACGAGGGAAGACACTATCAACGTGATAGTATAGATTCAGACAGTGCCAGCATGACCGCATAGTTGTAGACAGTGCCATGGTGACTGTGAAAATACAGACAGTGTCAGGGTAACTGCATACATATAAACCGTGTCAGAACGACTGCATACACATAGATAATGTCAGGTTGACTGCATAGATTAGTGTTAGGGTAACTACACAGGTGTAAACAGAATCAAGATGACCGCTAACTTGTAGACAGTGTCAGAGTGACCCCAAAGATGTAGACAGTATCAGAGTGACCGCGAATATGATGACAGTGTCAGAGTGACCGCTCGCGAATATGAAGACAGTGTCAGAGTGACTGCTAAGATGTAGATAGTACCAATATGTCTTCATAATTACATTAGTCAGTGTTAGGGTGACTGTACATGTATAGACACTACCAGAGTGCGTCATAGGCGGAGACAGTGTCAGAATGACCGCGTAAGTGTAGACGGTACCAGGATGCCTGTGTTGAAGTGTGTAGAAGTGCCAAGATGACTGTATCGGTGTGAGACAGTGTCAGGATGATTGGAAACTGTGTAGACAATATCAATGGATCATAATGTGGCACTTCTTCAAATTTCAGCTGTCATACTTGCCCTCTATGTCATGGAGGTCGGTCACGGATCGGACAGAATAGGAAACGGTCGAAGGAAGGGTAATGAGAGACACCTGTGAAATGTGATGTAAGGACACAAAAAATATTACTTTGCTTATCTAAGGATCAGGGCCTTATCTTAACGTGTTTCGCTGGGTTTTTATTTTATTTTTTTTTTAGCTAAAGGGAGGGGGAGGGCTGTTTCGAAGAAGATAGTTTTGCATGTTTAGAAGCCATAATGTATATCTATGCAGACGTAAAAGGTTGCATATAATGATATGGCATAATTAGAATAATACTCGATTGTTCTTCAACAACACTAGTGGTAAGTTCAAGAGTGGATATAAAAGTCTGTGGCCTTGCCGAGAAAACGTCTCAATATTGACATCAGCCTTCAGCTGACACTGCATGACAGTGCAGGAAATTTTAATTTGATATGCCTTCTCCGTTGCAAATAACATGATTCTAAATCAGACACGGATGTGGTTTTTGAGAAAAGCAGGTACCTTCACAGTTGTTAGCAAAAACGTTCACGCATGTGTACGTTGAACTTCTGGAAGCGATAAAAGTCAGCTGGTGCCAAGAGAGTTGGATAAGGGGCTTGAGGAAGAAGACCCAATGCGCAGAGAACAGATTCAATCTCAACGACATGCAGTGCGACATTCATTCTACTCAGGTTTCTGAAAATGCTCACCCTTGCTCTCATGAGATTTCTTTCTTTTGCAAAGAAAAAAAGTATACAAAGGAAAGTCGGTGTAATGTCATGAGGGACATTTTCAAGACATTGATGTATTAATTTTGTCAGAATTCACGCATTGTCTTGACAAAGCCACGAGCATAATTTTGTTTCATCCTCGTAGACCCTATATCGAATGAGGTCGGATGATTGATGACCGGTACTTCTTGATCCATTGAAATTATCATGATCTTAAGTGCGCACTTTCAGACAGGGTCAAGGGGTCGATTCACCTGGGTATCAGACCCAATCTCGCCCTAAGAGCGAAGCATACACGAAGTGACAAGTGGGGGAAAATGGGGATTCACAACACGATTGTAAAATATCCAAACGGCAAAACCGTTGAGGTGAAAACTTTCTTTCCTTCCGACTGGATTTCACAATACTGAGCACAGAACAAGATGAGTATTTTTAATGAGTCAGCATCGCGCATACTG
>JAWQUT010000071.1:2377457-2390292 GCA_033807755.1 Ellobium chinense
AAGAACGTGCGTAACTAGAAGTGATCCATATGATGAACTTGTGGCAGGATAAAAGAATGGAACTTTCTCTCCCTCAGTTATCCACATTCACAATCTTCTCCAAATTTAGTGTATATTAGTACTTGTAACATACGGATTTGTTTCAAAGTGAACAGCTTTAGGGACTAGCTTTTTCATATATCGTGCCACCAGCTGAGAACAGCCTACGCGTATTTTGAGTTTGAAACAATGCGGCATCTACACACAAATAGGAACGCCATTTCTTTTATCAGTTTTGTGTGTCAAAGGATAGACGATCTGGTGGGTAAAACTAAATGCTGGAAAGAAGGTACAGAAGTTCATGGTGGGCAGCTTTCATTTGCCTAGTCTATATTTGTAGGATGTTTCCAACAGACAACACCTCTTATTGCAGAGTTCTCGGGAAACTTCTTGTTATAGAGAGAAATGGACTTCGGTAGAATGTATTACGAGAATGCTGATGTTTCTGTTATGTGAGATTCAAGGAAGTGCGTCCGTTAGTATCTATTTTTTTTCAAATAACAAGGTGAGAGTCACCAGAGGAGCCTCATAATGTCATCGAAAAATGGAATGTTATGGCCAAAGCTTTAAAGCTGGAGAAACTTTTCAAATAGTTTCGTAAAACGACTGTTCCAAATCTATTTCACTCTCACGGTTTTCTCTAAAATATGGTACTTATGCCTCCAATACAATACCTCTAAATCTTGATTATTTGTATCTCTCTCTCTCTCTCTCTCTCTCTCTCTCTCTCTCTCTCTCTCTCTCTCTCTCTCGCTCTCGCTCTCTCTCTCTGTACATATCTATTAGAAAATGGATGCTCGAATGTGTTTCAGCTCCGTATCTCCATCAAGTATTTTGTTATCAGTGGAGGCAGGTCCTCCAACAAGATCTTGACCCAGAAACTAACAACCATTGTATATGGCAAGCAAATAAGGACTCCCTGACCAAGACAGCCTTTACCCTTTTTTTCAAAATCATATTATCAGTGGAAAGCGTTAATCCCGAAGAGAGCATTATTTTTTATTTTGAATAAAAGGAATATGTTGAGCAACGTGACCAAATGACTGCAGCTTTGGACTCAAGATCAAATGGTCATGGATTCAATTCCCGACCGCGATCATGTTGTAGGATAACTGAGAAGGCATTTCATTCACATTTTCCTCAGTTAATTTGTCTGTAAAATGGGTACCTGGCTACAAGCAGTGGAAGATATTGTCAGAATGCTAGTGATCAGCGCTCTCAAGGAGGTGAGAAAATTTAGAGCAATCAAGACTGCAATGGGAGTTAACAGCGTGAAGTCGCATTTTGAGCGTACATAAGCCTGGATACAAGACTTATAAATCACATTATTATTATTATTATTTTAAATAAAATCCCCAGCCAGTAGGTTCTGACCGATTTTATTATAGAGCACCAGACAGTCCAGAGATCTTTCTCAGGTAACATTCTCTGTATGTTACTATGTCATACTGTGTTCGAGTGTTTACCTGCATATTCATAAGCACCTGTGGGTGAATAATCACCACCTGAAATGCCTGGTCACAAATCATTTGGAGGGCCGTTCTAGGAGAGGGTAGAAGACCGTTATGTGCCTGCTTCGCTTTCAAGGACTGTAGACCAGACTTTATTAAATATCATTTTAGTAAGGGCTGCACCAAACTGTATGAGACGAACAACATTAATATGACGCGCTGTCTTCTGAAAGATGACACCAGCCTACTTTTTTTCTTTTGCTCAGGAGATGGCGTTAATAATTTTTTTGTAACAGGAAGATCCACATACGATCAAAGACAAAGAAAAGAAATGGCAAATAAGAGCAGTACATAATATCTACATTTCATGACAGTTCAGTAACTGTCCAGCCTATTGCCCTTCTCACCTCCGCCTCCTCCCAATCCTCCCTCATAGACACAGGATCTCCTTCTTGGTGAATCCAGTCGTTACTTTAAGAATTGAAGGCACGTTTGTTGGGGGTAGGGGAGTGGGAGTGGGAGTGGGAGTGGGGAGGTCAATACAACACAATAAGTTTATTTTCTGGATGTTTTTACACAACATAAAATGGAAATCGAACACAAAAATTAACAAACTTAAGATGACAAGAAGGTTACACCGGTGATATCGTAGAGCTTCAAGAAAAGAACATAGATAACCACAGGACCTTAAAAAAAAATACCAGTGAGATAGTAATTGAGACCACTTGACATATGATCTAATCTTGTTTAAGAACAGGAGCTATGCAGCAAATTAAGCTAAAGAAAAAAAAAGAAACAAAAAAGGGAAGCTTTTGCCATTGGCATGATCAGTGGTAACTCGTCATTGAATGCAACCCACGCAGTGCCAGGTAAAAATTAGCTCGGAAAAATGAAGAAACTATAGCTGATTTCCAAAATAAATAGGCCAAGCAACGCCCAAAGTCCTTTCCTTTAGGCAATTCTTTTCGTTTTCAGCTTTTGCGATTTGCTCATAATACAGCCATATATCTCCCCCCCTCCCCTTTGCCCCCCACTTGACCATCGTACCAGTATTATAATATATTCACTAGCCCATTCACTTTTCGCACGAGTAGTTTTGGAGGTCGTGAGCCGCCACTGGACATGACATGAATTGAGAACTTGTGCATTAACGATGGGATCTCTTACTATCGTAAGAATTACACTTGAACTCTGCATGTTGAACGCTACTAAGGGTGCATTAAACTTAACACAGAAGATACTAACGTTATTGTAAAAATGGTAAATGATCCCACCGTTACTGCGCAAGTTCTAAAATGACTATGTATTTGGCAGCTTTTTCACGGTTGACAAACTCTTTACTTCATATATCCACCTCATCTCAGCACCTTAACAGATGCATCAAGTCCAACTGCCCACACGTCTTTCTGTGCACAATCAGGCTCACATGTGACCTCTTTTCTGACTGAACTGAAAATATTAATGCATAAGATGTAAACAGCAGCTGCAAAGGTAGACTGTTAGTCTGAACCTGTAAACATTAAGCTAATTAGAATAGTCAATCATGGAACTAATGCAAAGCGTATTGGGGAAAAAAAGTCACATATCTTATTAATAATATTAAGTTTGAGACTCGACACTGAGGAGTTCTTAGTTATTTCTAACAACAACAACAACAACAACAACAACAACAACAACAACAACAACAACAACAACAACATAGAAACAAAGCTGAATAATGAGCATAACTAATTCATTTCCGCTTCTTCCGATGTGTTACAGACACACGTTGTAAGTTGGTAGTATTTTATGTTAATCGTTTACTATATTCAGAGTCCTGGCATTTTCAGTAAGTTCTCCACCCTACCGACGGACTCGAAGCAGAGCTTCAGATTCGCTTCAAGATTGCCTGGGGATAACTCGAATTTTGTAGGGTGTGGGAATCGCGGCCATACCAAATATCTCCTTCAGCGTCGGCAAAGAATTTGGATCCTCAGGCAGAAACTCGAATCGTTGAAAGGCAGCAGAAAGGAAGAGAAAAAGTTCCATTCTGGCTAGGGCTTCTCCGGGGCAAATGCGTCTGCCCATAGAGAAAGGGATGAATTCTACCTTATGGATTAAATGTCCGTCTTCGTTCAGAAATCGCTCAGGCCTGAACTTGTCAGCATCCTCACCCCACAAGGTTTTGTCAAACAAAACAGAATCGATGTTTTGGGTAATGTTTGTTCCCTTGGGAATCGTGTACCCACGAATGACCACATCTTTAGTGCAGACCTTGAGGACACTTAGCGGCGAGATGCTGGAAAGACGCAGTGTCTCCATAATAACAGCTTGAAGATAGATAAGCCTTTCTTTGTCCTGCATGCACGGGGTTCGAGCCAACCCAACCTCTCTCTCGATCTCACGGAAGATTTTTCTTTGCACGTAAGGATTGTGCAGAACGTAGAGAAAACACCAAGTAATGGTGGTGGTGGTAGTTTCGGTTCCAGCAGAAAACATATCGATTATAGTTTTGAGCAAATTCGACTCGTCAAGAAAGGTATGGGTGCCGTTTCTAATTTTGGCATTCCGCTCTTTGAGATATGCTGCGATGAAGTTGTCAGTATTGGCTTCATCATACTCCACCTCGCCTTTCAACTTTAAGTACTTCTTCGCGAAAAGATTCATGAGCTTTTCAAGATTTGCTTTGATTCTCTTGGCGTGGAACAAATCCCCGGGTAGATATCTCAGGACTGGAAGAAAATTCAAAATACCAGTGCTCTTGGCTTGTGAAATGTTGTAACTAACCATCCGGAGAAGGCTCTTGAAAGTGTCGTCTTCGTAATCAAATCGATCTCCGATCACAATGGAACAGATGACGTTTGAAACGCTGACGTGGGTGTACAGTCGAATGTCTGTGGCTTTGCCTTGCAGGTTTTCCAGAACCTCCAGATACCGAGACACTTCCATCTGTATTTTTTCGGCCAAGATGTTCGTTCCCATCCCGAACGTCCTCAGGATGGATACGGTTGTTGCCCTCTGCTCTTTCCAGTTTGACCCTGACGATGAAATGATTCCCTTGTTGGTGGTTCCCGTAAGCTGGAGGACAATAAAGTGTATAACAGAAATCTTTAAGTGGCCAAGTAAATATTAATTATTTTGTGCTTGAAGGGTTACAAGAAGAAGTTTAAAAAAAATATTAAAAAATCGACAGAAGGACACCTGGGAGTCATGACCTGAATTTGACCCAGGCCCTAGAGAGTGAACGGAAATCAAAGAGCCGAAACACTTGTTCGACGGGTCATCTTCCTCTGACGATCTTCAATTGTCTCGCTCTCCGAATAAGAGACTATTCTTTCTATGCAGTAAAATGTATATGTCCCGAGTCATTTCAGAGGCAAGATTCCCTCCTCCTCCCTTCCTGTATTATCACCATTATAATGTTAAGCAAGAAGTACAGACCACAAAAGAGAAATGTTGATTTGTTGACATTATTATACCATGCATGGCTGTCCGCCATTCTTCAAGAAAAGCCCGTCATTCGCAGAGTATGTAGATCTAACCAAATTATCGTGTGAGCGACAACACATTGATCATGTGACGGAATTTGAAAATACTGTACCTACTTGAATAAAATTAATGGGAAATAGAATGAAGGCGAGATACGAAAGATCGCTTGATCCGGATCAAACCTCAGATTAGTTTAGATCTGAGTGTTTTGTCTGATATGAACACACTGTTGCTTAGACTGTCATAACCTGTGGTCACATATCAATATTCAAAGCATTAAGTCAGAATGGACTCCCCCCTCCCCTCCTCCCCCAAACCATGATAATAACAGAGTGTAAATCATAATATCTTATCAAAAACCCGCTGGGGCAACTTCACTCTTCCTTGCTGTACAGATCATTCAAGGACATTCTCATCCCGCTGAGGAGCATTCAGTGCCGCTACCGTTTACCAGCGCTGAACACTAGCATTCTAACAATATCTTTCACTACCAATTGCCAGGTACCTGTTTTACAGAGGTTTGGACTGTAAAAAATATGAATCATTTACATACCCCAAGACATGTACATCATGACCACGGCGGGAATCAAACCCACGATATTCAGATCATATGTCCAGGACAGCGACCATTCAGCTACACAACTTCACATGATTATTAATATTCCTCCTCTTCCTGTTTATCTTCATCTAAGAACATACACAGTATGGACCGCTTACCATGTCGAAAAAGAAGGCAGGCCTGTCCGAGAAGCAATATGCCCTGTCCACCAGCGTTTCTTTCATGATTTTGTACCCGTTCAGCACGACCACTAATGAACCACCTAAGTAGAGACTGAAATAGAGAAGAATATAAGAGGGAATGCTTGACATATTGTAGTCTATGCCATGCGCATATTGTAATTTACTGTTATTATATACCTGGAGAGGAAAGGAAGAAGTAAATTTGCACTAGGAGCTTGGTATTCTCTTCTTTCTTAGATAATTTCTTAGTTTTCAGTGCAGTGGGACAGAAGTTTATATATATATATATATTATATAGATCTACCTAGTCTTTTGATCTTTCTCGATCCTGCACTTTGTGTGATTTTCATTTCCATCATTTCGTGTAACCTTTACTTATACTAATGTTCAGTTGGCAGGGCTTTTACCTTATAAGCAAGACAAGGGAAGATTGAAACAGAACTGTGGGGGTTTCGCAAATGCAAGTTACCTGAACATTTTGGACCGCGCAGTGGCAACAATAGCCACAGAAGCAGCACTATCGTCTCCCCCACCACCCCCAACATCACCACTACCACCACCAGCACGATATAGATGCTTCCTCCACTCACAACAACAACGGCAGTTTGTTTTACTGTTGTAGTTCTATGACGACGAAAAGAATAGGAACAAGAGAAGCAGCAGCAGCAGCAGCAGCAGCAGCAGCAGCAGCANCACCACCAGCACGATATAGATGCTTCCTCCACTCACAACAACAACGGCAGTTTGTTTTACTGTTGTAGTTCTATGACGACGATAAGAATAGGAACAAGAGAAGCAGCAGCAGCAGCAGCAGCAACAGCAGCAGCAGCAACAACAACAACAACAACAACAACAACAAACACAACAACAACAACAACAACAACAACAACAACAACAACAACGACGACGACGACGACAACAGCAGCAGCACAGCAGCAGCAGCAGCAACAACAACAAAAACAACAACAATAACACCTGTAGTAATTAGTTATTAAAAGTTTGCATATTTACCATAAACACTGAACCATTCTTACCTGAAGATCTCCCCATACTTTTTTCTCCACGCCTTCATCTGCGGTCGGGGATTTTCTGCTAGAGCAAACATGTGTCCCACAACCGGCAGAGGCGTCACGGGACAGGGCGGTAAATGGGATCCATGTCGATTTATGCAGAGGCGTACCAATAAGAAGAAAATGACAGACACCAGGATAGTCGTCACGTCCAATGACATCAGATAACTTAGCAACATGATCACACAAGTGTTTTGACGGGTTGCTTTAAATTAATTTTAAATGTGTCAAAAGCATTAGAAGGTTTGTTGACAAAGTGCCACCTAAGAATCCCGCGGAACCGTATCTACATGTATAGTGTTAAAAAAATAATTCGAATTCACCTGATTTCTTTTTCTTTAATTTTCAAGGAATCTTCCTCACTCTAAGCTTGTGAACAATTTCAGATTGATTTGAAAGCGAGGCCTGTGAAACACTGTCTCCCTTTGATTTCATTTTTCGAAATGTGTAAACCCGCATTGTATTTCAAGCGGAAGCGTTAGCAGAGCAATTGAACTATGGAGTGTTCGAAAGTAGTTGATCTAATTAGGTCATTCAGTTGCGTGGGGAAACACATCATGAGGAGTATTTGGTGTCAGTTTTGCTTTTGTTTTGCAACTATTCTCAGGGTGACTTTAAATAGTTCAAATACAAGGTATCGTTTACAATCAAAGACACAACTGTGTCCACTTTTTTTTTAAACTACGGACCGTCCATGTCATTAAATCATCCGTTATCTATCAGCTCTGTAGAAAGCTTACGACACCTTCGTTGTGAAACTATTGAATGAAGACGAATATATCTGCTACATTTGGTTATTACTGTACTTCGATAAAAAGTTTTGATTGTTAAACAAACCTTAAAAATTAGAATATTTGCTTAATTCGATTTAAATTATTATCTTTTTTTTTTCAGTGTTTGGTTTTACACTCTGTCCTCCAGGTAATTCTAAATGCGTTCCGGAATGTCGGCCTAAATCTTCTCACGAAAATACCAATGAGAAAAACCTGTTTGAAATGCCTAGGCTCTCTAGCTCCGGTCAAGCTGATCTGAAGTCTGGATGGCCACAGAAACTTTTTACAGATTCAGGATGCTACCCAGATCATGGGCGGAACCAATCATGTTGGCTGACATAAGTTAGATTTCAATGCAATTCTTATTGTTTGCAACATTTTAACCATCTGAAAAGATAGTCTATGAAATGGAAATGCCCGGCAGGAGGGACAATATTATCACGATGTAAACAGAAATATGGTAGCTGTATAACAATGTGGACCATCCCACATTTGCTGTATTTTGAGAAATTGAGGGATGAAGTTTATGTTGCCATTGAATTATAAGGACTTGTAATAGAGACAAGTTGATGTTAGAGGTCCCCATAGGCCCAGAATATCAATATAACCGATATGTAGGCCTATAGCAAGACTGTGTCAATATCTATTTATAGAACCCTTTACCATCAAAATCTCATAAATTTAAGGCTTGATTTATCATGGCACTGTACTTCTTTACAACGAAAAAACAACCAGCAGTAGATCTTTAGATTGTAAAACAGAGAGATAGAAACGGGCACTTCCGGGAATGTTACTTTCCGAGTGTCCCCGTACGCCTAAGAACTGTTCGTAATAAACGGTGAAGATGAACTTGAATTTCATATGTTGTGAAGGGGTTAAAAGGATTTGATTTGTCTTGGTACTGCACTTTATTACGACGAAAATATTTAGCAGTAGATCTTAAGATCCTAAATCACAGAGCTGGCAGAGTCGTTTCACCGAGGAGGCGGTACCTGCAGTTCTGCCTCTGTAAAAAATGTGTTCCCTTCTGTGACGATTTTTGAACCGGCATTTAGGGTGGATAAACATCTTAAACACTGACGTCACGTCATCATGAAGACGAACGAAGGCTCATGCACTGGATTCCCATGCCATTGAAGTCATCAGTGAGATAGTGGACAATTTGATTGCTGTGATTTAAGCAATTAGCGGGGCTAGATAGCTGTTGGTTTGTTTACTCTCTCGATATCGTCACTCATTTCTTGACATAAACAGCCTCCCGTGGGCGTGTGATGTCCAACCAAACAGATTAATTCAAAAATTAGCAACAGGGTCGCAAGCGGTGGTCATATAGCGAACCCTTTTAAGATACCTTTGTTTGTCTGATACTGTGCATTTGTATAGCAGGGTGGTTTACTTGGGTGCAATGGAAAGTAATTTATGTTCTGGTATAGGGAGGGGGACTGGTAGGGGAACTATGTTTAGATGAGGTAATTGCTGTGTTTGAGTGCGCTTTTAGCGTATATCCGGTGTGGGTGTGCTTACGTGGACGCTGAGAAGGATGCGCGTATCAAGACATAGTGTAAGAACAATGTTCTATCTATCTGTCTGTCTGTCTGTCTGTCTGTCTGTCTGTCTGTCTGTCTCTCTGTCTCTCTGTCTGTCTGTCTGTCTGTCTGTCTGTCTGTCTGTCTGTCTGCCTGTGTCTGTGTGTGTATGGTTGTATGTCTGCCTAAGCTGTGAGAGTGAAATGATGAAGATAAGTGTACTATATTATTATTATTATTATTATTATGTGAAAGATTGCTATAATTGTATTGATATTGTGTATCATTGGCCACTGGTATACAATAAATAAACTGAAACTTAATCGCAGCTTCTACTTAATCACATCCCATTTAGATATCAAAATAGTATCTCCTTTAAAACACAACTGCATAACGCAACTCTCTTCCAGTTGAACTTTTCTATGCTCACTTGGAATTGAGATGAAGCAGAGGCCATTGCGTTAGTTCCTTTGATTCTAGAAACGTATCATGATCTTTTCGATTTATACTCATTCTCAACACTGTGTGGTTCTTGGTGACTTAAATTCCAATAAAAAATCTTCTCCAATCGAATCAAAGACATCTTCTTAAAGCTCGCTAGATTTTGTAAAATAATCCTGAATTCCTGAAGTTTTGATCATATTATTGTGCAACATTTTCTCCCCAGACATACCCGGTGTTATCACCATCCAAACTGGAGAAAATTGATGTGTCGGGTTTTGTTCCTTATTTTTATTTCCCTTTTTTTAGATTACATGCAGTTGTATTGTTTTGTCTACGTGGTTGCCATGCGTTATCAATGTTTGACCATCCACATGTTATTTTGTAACCTGGATTCAATCGAATATATTGAAATTGAAACTGAATTGAAACATTCCACTCATATCTAGAGATTCCCAGCTAGACCGTATCTTGCGTTATTTTCATTAATACTCTCATGCTAATGATGCTATGTATATTAGAAATGGCCATTGTATGAAATCCAAATGTCGAATGGAAGGGGCGCAACCCTTTAAATTCGGCAACTAGACCAGTCTTCATGTTTGTTTAGGTTACAAACCTGTAATGCAGTTGGGCCCTTTTTTCCTCTGTGGGCTATATTAGCCTTTGGAGCTACCCTCTGAACCCAAACTTTTAGTTTTCACCCAAACATATATCAGATTGTGTGGCCCAACTTTTAAGACTGCCATAACCCCAGCAAGCCCATTGAAATTTTGAGCTTGGCTGCTATATTTAAACATACCCTACCTTTGCCACTGGTCAAGGCCGAACCCCTGCTCTTCCGCCTGAGCACACCCTTGACCTGACAGTCCCAAGCCCAGGGCTAAATAGTGCCTGGCAAAATAAACTAAAATGGACAAAATTTAACATCAAATCAAAATTTTCCCCCTAGAGCCCGTATTACTGGAAGCAGTACATGTCAAAAAAAGGAAAGAGGGAGGTCAAAGTAGTAGGACCCAATAGTGAAAGTAGAATTACAGGTCTGTAACCTTTACTGAACCTTACATTTAAGTTACATGCAAAAGACTGCCTATATTATGTTCCTGACCGTGACAGTATGCATAATTCTTACGTTAGTTAACACACACTGTGGTAACCACGGGAAACTAGTAGTGTTCACTGCAGTTAACGCAAAACGTTAATTAACACAAGGATGATGCATACACTCACATGGTCGATAGCACAATTACAAAAAAACCAACAAAACAACGAAATGGGTCGATTACAAACGCCTTTTCCTTGACTTAGAATAGTCTAGTTATAGTTATCACCAAATGTGTCTTTCTCTTTCAGAACTCCCACCCCTTGCCCAAATCTCTTCCCCATTCAGCTCATGTATTTTTATTGGATGTTTTAGTGTTGTCCAACTTTCAATCATTGTGATTTTATTATGTGAATCATGACATATTTAGCCATGTTTGCAATAATTGAGAGCTTGCGCATTTAAGATAGGATCTCTTACCATAGTACGAATTACATTAGTGCATTGGTGCTGAACGCATCCTCAGTAGCGCTTAACATGCAGAATTAATGTAATGATTACAATGGTAATAGATACCATCGTTAATACACAATCTCTCAAACACAAACAGTGTGTGCTTTAAGTATTTGCTCTACTCCTTGCAGAAGTTCGAAGTAGCTGGATAAATTGAAAATACACGTTATTTACTACCAAGGGTCATGTGTGGCAATGAAACTAGAAAATCATTTATACTAATGATTTGGCCCTATGGTCTAAAAAATGCTTGCTGTGTAAATAAGCTACAATAAGGTATAGAGAGGAGCGGCTTGGGCTGATTGAAAATGCACTCGAACTAACTTTTTACAGTCGGTTCGATTCCCGCGACCACGATCGTGTTGTAATTGCCTTGGAAATGCATTTCATTCACATTTTCTTCAGTTTACCTGTCTGTAAAATGGGTACCTGGCTATAGGCAGTGGAAGATACTGTCAGAATGCTAGTGATCAGCGCGTGTAAATGGCTGCGGCACTGTATGCTCCCCAGGGAATGGAGAAAGTCCTAGACTGCACAGCCTGATGGGGTAATAATAGTGTGAGGTCGCCTGAGTAGGCAATGGCCTGGATACGAGACTTATTAACTGCATTATTATTATTATTGCATAACCTTTTATACGAAACGAATGCTATTCTGAAGCACTTCACAAGCCCAGTATTGATGACTGAAACAATATATTATTATGTTCTAATTGTGACGTCCTGTGACGTTCACTGAAAATAATTATGTTCCAGTGTATAATTTTATTACAATAATTATTTTGAGTCAGAATCGCAAAATGTCGTGAGATCAATGCATAATCATTGTCATGGGAAAAAAAAATGAGATAGGTTTTAGGGTAATTCAAAACCATCCTATCCATCAGCAACAATGAACCCACTTCACGTTTTTCAGTGCTGACAATGCATTGGTTTCTCTATTGTGTACTGAATATTTCTGTATGCGGTTTTTTTTTTCATTTCTACAGCCAGTATCCTTATCAGAGGCATCAGGTAGGCAGCAGGAAGACACATAACAAAGAAGCAATGGCAATGGGCAAGAGATAGACAGACTGGTAAACAGATGGAGGGCTAGATATGCAATTAAAGCACACAGACAGGCAGACATAGAGAGCGAGAGAGAGAGAGAAGCAAATCAAATGAAGAATGGGTAGTGGACAGACAGCTGAACACAAACATTCAGACACATCAGTGGCATCTCAGGTAGATAAATTCTTAAAGTTCTGAGGCAGGTTGGTAGATAGGCATGTAGGTATGTAAGTAGATCAGTCGATCGGTAGCTAGATATTTAAGTAGAAAGGAAGATAGGCTGGTAGGAAGGTAGGTAGGGTCGGGTAGGTAGGTAGGTAGGTAGGTAGGAAGGTAGTTAGGGAGGTAGATGGGAAGGTAGGTAGTCAGACAGACAGGTTAATGGCAATTTTAAAGGTTGATAGTCTACATAAGCAGATTGGCAAGGAATGAGAAAACAAATACGGTTATGTAGAAGATCAATTTTTAATCATGCAAGTTAAGATGAAAGAAATAAAGAGAGCTAAACAGATCAGCCACACCTCTTTGCATTATGATGATTCCGTCTCATATCCGTTATCAGAAAATCACCACTGGTCCTCTCTTTGAAAAGAAACAATACTATCTTTGTTAAAACGCACAAAACACACGATCAGTGTGTGTTATAAATTTTGCAGGTGGACAACCGGAAATATTGAAGGGGACAATTTTCTCTACAAAGATAGCGCTCCTCTCTCCCCGCC
>JAWQUT010000071.1:2391122-2404907 GCA_033807755.1 Ellobium chinense
GCCGTGTCTCCCAGTGGCTTCGTATTATTTTATTTGTGTGGGCCTGTAGTCTGCAAAAGAAGGCCAAATTTTTAACCCCTTTTCATCTAAATTAAACTTGTGAAAAATAAAAATGAAAGACCCCCACTGTAAACAGTATATAATTTGAGTAAACTATTGGCACCAGACCTGCGATTTAGCCTTAGCCATTTCTGAACGATCTTGTGGTTCGAGGAAAAAAAAAATAGTAAATGGCTTAACATTTTACTCTGCTTCCCTAAATGAGTGTTCGTACAACAAGCAACACAAGCTTTTTTTTTTTTTTTTAAAAGAAGCTATCAACATCAAATGCAATTGGTTCAGCATCAAAGACTAAGAAGACTACTATCCTCCTACATTTAATTTGTTCCCACCGTCAAGTTTAGCTCTTTACATTAAACTGAAGTAAAGTGGAGCTTTCTCCTATTTTATATTTAGGCATCCTTTTGAACTTGGCTGCTGTGATGACCGTAGGAATAATAACACTATCGCTCCAAAATGTTGCCCATGAGGTGAAAAGTGAGACTGCAAGACATACAAGATAATAAGATATATTCAAAGTAATACAAAGTACATGTATATGCAATGATTTAGGATGTGCCACTTTAAAAAACAGTCATTACTCTTGATTTCTCATATGCAGAATGATAAAATGTAAGAGCTGAACTTTGCCTATAGCATCGCCACTAAGTTAATAAAGTATTCATATCCTAAATCTAGAACATAGTGGATTATAAAAGGTGTGTGCTAATTACATTTGGGTCGCAGGTAATGATAACAGTGACTAATTAAATATTTATGGCATCACCTCTAACACCCTCTTTTGTGTGCAAACCGTCCCCTCATTGTTATAACCCTCTAGCTAACAAATAAGATTGAAGCAGAGATACGGTTATTCATCCCGAGCACTTCCAACCCCCAATGTTCCCGCAGCCTAAGCATCCCCGCAGTTTCCACTTCAGCTGACTGATTCCAACATAGCTAATTAATACCTCCGACCTGCACGCGACTGGCAATAAACTTTTTTCAAGAATACTCTTACTGTGTGACAAGTATGGAAATTCTGCCAATGAATTGCACTAGACCTAAATTTATTGGCGCTTGTGGCTCTAGAGTTTTTCTAAAAGCCGTTACTGTATTGATCTTACTGTATTCAACTGTTCCAATAAATAACAATAATCTGTTTTTTTTTGGTATTTGAATTTATAGTAGACATGCACGTGCATTATTTTGTGGGCACATTCCTACACATCTGAAATTTTTGAAACTGTCGAAAGATGAGAAGTGATGTAATCGAGGAGTACCTGGAATTTTAATTTAAAAAAAAAAAATTAAAAATAAGACACTAAGAACCTTTTTTAAATAGCTTGTGGGTCTCCTAGGCCCATGACGTACGGCGATGGTTAAGCAAATCATTGTTTTTGGTCTTTTTTTTCTTAACCCCCCCCCCCCCCCCNCCCCCCCCCGGCCCCTTGAGTTTCGTTGTTCTTTATCATGAAGATCAGTTACAACCCATCGCTTTTGGTAATAACAAGCTGCTGTTTACCTAATATGATGTCTGTTTCACTGCACACTGTAATTTCAACATAACGGTGGCTGCATTTCATGCCTAAAGAGCTTCAATAAGTTTTGGGACTACAAGGAAAATTACACATGCACTGATGGCCATTGCAAAGTCTGTTACGCATTGTAATTTCTTAATTCTCTGAGAAATACAGTCTTCCGGTGCCCCAGATAACTTCGTAGAGTATACCAGTTTCTTAAATCAATGAAATGGAAAACAGTGAAGGCTGCTGAAAACTAGTTTATAACTATTTATTACAAATACATACACGTGCCCTAAGTGTTAAAAGCTGCTATGGATCAAGTTGTTCCAAATGCACCCCAAACACAAACAAAATATGGCTGATCCCACAAGAATCGTGAACAATTTTTTTAAATTTAAATTTAGGTCTCTTTAATACAGCACAATCGAGTGACTGTTTACGCTATCAAAATATCTGTGCACGTACACCATTCTGTTCATGATGATACTAATGATGATCCAGAAGAATAAAAGAAACGAAAAAAGACAATGACAATGGAAACACCAACAGTCTCTGTCGGCTGTGTCAAAGTATTTGCTGAACAAGAAATCGCCTCGGCACTGCCTTTCTACAAGCGTCTTGTTTCTTCATTGCTTTCTCCATGGATGGCAAAAGCCCAAACACAGAATAATAATAATATTATAATGTCTTAGGGAACAAACTCATCGGGTCCTGCATATAACGTCACATCACCAAAAATGTGTATACTCTTCTTCCCTCATCTTATTTGGACGGAGCTGGTTCCACCAAATCCGCAAAGGCACGACAATACAATGAGATCATCGCACAAGGAAAATGAAGTTTTCATGCGTCGTAATTAGAACGTTCTGCCATGTCGGATCCTGTAGATGCGCGCCCTGACTCGGAGCAATTTCCTTAGATGCTTGTCTTTCTGTCAATGACTCTGACTTTAAAAGGCACTGGGCAAGCATCCAAGCCGATTATGGATTCAATTGGAGGAGGCGATGCCGGGTCAGGTGGCAGAAACTTGAACCTCTGAAACATGGACGAAAGGTAGAGGAACAGTTCCATTTTAGCCACGCCTGCGCCTGGACAAGATCGCTTTCCCAGACCGAAAGGAATAAATTCCTCAAAATTCTTCAATTTTCCATCTCCATCAATGAATCTCTCAGGCTTCAGGGTGTGGACCTCTTCTCCCCATATGTCTTCATCGTATACGACAGAGTCCGTATTGGCCATGATGAAGGTACCCTTGGGTATTGTGTAGCCTCGTAAGGTGACATCCTCCGAGCAGGTATGCACACTCGAGGTTCCAGCCACATTAGCCACACGTTGGACTTCCATAGTGAAAGCATTCAGGTATGTTAGCTTCGACTTATCCAGCATAGTCGGGGCTCGTACAGTGCCGATTTCTTGTTCTATTTCCTGATATATTTTCTCTTGAACATCAGGGTAGTGAAGAGCGTACAAGAGACACCAGAGAAGGGTGGTGGCAGGGGTCGATATCCCCGCAGTAAAGAGGTCCCAAATGACTCTCACCAAATTTTTGTCATCCATCGTTGTTAGTTCGTTGGCATCGGTCTTTTTTTTTCCATTCCTTCATGTAGGCGGCTATGAAATTGTCAATGTTTTCCTCATCATATTCCTCGTAACCTTTCACCTTCACAAAATCCCACATGAATCCCAGAAGTTCCTTAGCGTAATATTCGGTTTTCTTGGCTTTAAAAAAATCTCCAGGTAAGTAACGCAACCAGGGTACGAAAGAGATAATACTGCTGGCGCCGAGATCTTGCGAAAGATAATGAGTCTTCTTTACAATTTTTCGTCATCGTACTCATATCGTTCACCAATGATGATCGGGCAGATGACATTGGCCATACTAATGTCGGTCAGGACTCTGAGGTCAGTGGCTTCTCCTTTCAGCTTGGCCAGGAAGTCCAAGTAAAAACTGACCTCTTTTTGTATGTTTTGCGCAAAGACATTCGTACCCATGCCGAATTTTCGAAGGCAAGAGACCATAAAGCCTCGCTGCTCCTTCCAGACCGCCCCCGAGGTCATGATCACGCCCCTCCCAGGAAGACCAGTAGCCTGTTGAAACGATTAATCAGCAATATTTGTTTTGTGTGAAAAAGTCTGTGGATTTAGGGTGGACAGTTCAACTCAAAAGATCAAGCCAAAGCGTAATCGACTTTGCGTTTGAGAATCGAGCCTGGGAATAGATCCTGATTTCCGATCGTTTTAGTAGAGTACTAAGCTTGGCTAATAGTTACGAAAACGTATAAAAAAGACGTTACAAGGCCTCAACGAAAATTGAATGATGCAGCCTCTTCAAGGATATATGCTAGAAGGAGAGTATGCGGAATGTTTATTCTGGTGTTGGTGACGATAATTTTGTTGTTAATATAACAAAAACACTGGAAGCTTGAAAATAAAATGCTCTCACCACACGCATATCTACCAAACATTTTTTTTCTGAGGTAAATGCGTTTCTGGTGCGATCTCCACTTGAGATGCGATTTTAGGGTCACAGTCTGGTACGGCGCTTGAGAATGCTCGAAATGGAAGAAGATCGAGCCAGAATCGATCTTTGCGATCTGAGCTATGAAAAGCTCAGCCTAATTCCACTTTCCAAGACGACGGATCAGCCCAGCATTAGTGGATACAAATACTCAGAATGGTAGTGACGGAGAGCACCAATCAATCACATTTACCTAGCTCTTCTTTGTCATGTACTCGCAGAAAGTAATAAAAGTGTTGACAGCATCGAAATTAAGACCACATAATGCAGCTATATAAACTTTTTATAACGGACAGACCTGTATTCCCATACTGCTCTCGCTAAGGGATGCTCGTATCTTTAAAAGTCCCCCCCCCCNCCCGCAACCCCCTTTCCTTCTTTCCTCAACAACAGTACGAATAAAACACCCATCTTGCCGACAACACCAAATGCAGTAAATCTGACCGAGCATGTAACAAGACCAAAAAAAAAAAGCAGTTAAAGTGATTTACTGGTGAACAGGTCTAAAACTCAGGCGAGAGAAAATATCAGTGTTAATAAACTACTGCTACAAATTCATTTACTCTTTACCAGGAACTCAACCCGGGCCCTGATCTTATGAGTCGAGTATTCTGACCATAAGAGCCCATACAATAATTTTATTCCGCATTTAACTTTTCTCCCCTCACACACACATAAAACAGCGTGAGCTCCCTTACAAAATGGCAAGCTGGGCTACGTATACTTGGTCCCCCGCGTGTGTAACTGCAGGGCCGCGTTCAAATGGTCCCGGTGAGTACGCGAAAGGGGCAGTCCTTTAAGTCTGTGGGCGGTCCCAACGGAAGTTCCAGTCTCTAAACAAGCCAAGATGGTTGCGACTGATGCAGAAGAGTAAGAAAAGGGTGGTCTGACGTGCGAGTGGCGTTTGCTATTTTTTTCCCCTGTCTATTAGCATACATATTATCACCGTTGATTCTTGCCACATCCTCCTCTGACACAAGGCTGCTGATAAAAAAAAAAATAAAAAATCACTAAAAATTTGAAACCATGGATGAAAGTCGCCATTTTTGGCGAGCTTTCACTTCCGGTCTACGCAAAAGATGCCTCGTTTCTAACAAACGTCTGGTAGGTGCTCACACTTACCCCCGGTGACTAACGCACAACAACACAGAATGTTCCTCAGGGAAAGAATGGGACAATCCTTTTATTGTGGGCGGTCCCTCGGAGATTCTAAACAACAGAAGTGTGAGTCTCTAAGGAAGCAAAGGTGGCTGCTACTGATGCCACTAGACAAGAATGTGCGGACCTGCGAATATTGTTTGTTATACCTATGTATTTGCCTCATTCATTAGCATACATACCACGATTGATTCTTGCCTTATCGTTCTCCGTCAAACGGCCATTGATAAAAAGTTCCTTTAACAAATATGAAATTTAGTTGGTGGCCGCCGGTGCTGCCAAGCTCCTACTTCCGCTGTAATTTACAAAAAAAACAACAACAAAAAACTCCATATTTCCAGATATTTAAACTAACGGATAGGGTCCCTCTACCCCTCCCTCACCCCCACCCCCTCCCCCACTTCTCAGCGGACATCAAAACACAAATCAAGTATACAGGAAGTGAAACATGCAAAGAAGGGGGGATACAATGGAAAAGGAAAACTTTACCTACCTGATCAATAAATAAGCGGGGTCTGTCAATGAATTCGTTACCTCGTTTGACGAATGCCTCCTTGAACAAGTTGTAACCACTCAGAACAGCCACTAAGGTTTCGCCCATGTAAAGGCTGCAATAGATAATATAGCAGTAGCCTAAAGGTAAGTTGTGATGCCAGTAGGACAACGATGTGGAGAACTTTGCTGAGACTGAGATACTAGAAAGGTAGTTAGGAAGACAAGAAGATAGTAGTATCTATTTTGTATTTAAAGGGCGAAGGAGCGATGGGGTCGGATATCACGAGATTCGACGTTCGGCGTGCGCAAACACAGACCACAATGAATAGTGCATGTAATGAAACGGTACAGTAACAACGATAATAATAATAATAATAATAATAATAACAAAACTATTCCTTCTAGACAATGGACACTTATGTGAGCGAATCATGATCAATAATTGAACGAATGCACGAGGTTAACAGAATTTAGATGTTAGGATGCGTGACCGAGTTGAGAGGCGATTATTAGAAAGAGGTTGGATAAGGAAAACTCTCTCACACACACACCTTAAGAAGTCGTGGCTATCGCAACAATAAGGGATCTATCTCTGTTTGCGAAACTAACTGCTTTTCCCCTTTACTGGTAAAGAATGATAAATGCTAAATTTGTGTCATTAAATTAATCGTTTAATTTCTTGTTGCTCTAAGTGGTTGTTGATAATTGGAACTAGCATTGGACGATGCTGAGCGTATTGCCACACGATGGTAAAAGGGTAGATACTGAGCACACATCCATCGGGAGTTAAGGGGTCAATGTCTATGAAACCATTGGGGGTTGCCCTAGTCATTTAAGGAGTACCCATATTTGGGAGTCTCGCCTCTCCTGTAGGTATTAGTTGTCATTTTGGAGTACTCATTGGTTTTTTTTTTTTTCTCTCCTGTAGATATTAGTTGTCATTTCGGAGTAACCATTGAGGGTTTCTCCTCTCCTGCAGGTGTTAGTGGTCAAATTCAGAAAACCCTTGGGGTTTCGCCTCTCCTGTAGGTTGTAATAGTCATTAAGGATTACCCGTTGGGTTTTCTCCTCTCCTGTACTGTTCAGCGTCTGTATAGTTGTTGTAATTTGAAATTTATGCTTGTAATTATTTTGTATACTAGATGCAGCGGGTCTGTGACTCATTAGCATACTGTCATTATTAGTCTAGTTGTTCGCCTATCCTGTTGTCTGTTGTCTGTTGTCTGTTGTCGTGTTGTATCTTGTCCTTGTTCATGATATCGGGTGCCTGGGCAGTGGCCGCAAAGGTCATTAGGTAGAGCAGAGGATCGACAGAATCTAAGCGGATGGATGGATGGATGGATGAATGGGTGGGTGGATGGATGGATGGATGGATGGATGGATGGATGGATGGATGGATGGATGGATGAATGTCTGGATGGATAGATGGATGTTTTGACAGATGGCTGAGATACAAAAATTACTGAATGAGATATCTATATAGTCTATACCTAAAGATATCACCAACTTGGTTTCTCCACTTCTCGAACTGAGGTCTCGGATCGTCCTTTAGGGTAAACAGGTGTCCTACAATAGGCCATGGTCTTGTGGGGCATGGAGGGAAGCGGGGGTCCGGTCGGCGGAACCAGAGATATACGATCACAGCAATGATCAAGGCTATTGTATAGATTGTGAACACCATTGTGAAATATGTCCAAAAAAGCTTTGGGTTGTCAGTCAGATATTCAGCCTGGTATTGGGAGAGAAAGCGTGCATATCAATATCATACTCTACTCTTCAGATTCTAGTCTCACAGTTGGATAAAGATAGCCTTTCATGGTGAATTTTTTTGTCAATAGGTCGTATATTCACTCTTCTAAATATTTCAGTAATGCAAAAGCCAAATGCATTTTAAAAAAATCCTTTGTAGTAGACCCATTTGAAAAAACTTAACTTAGGAGCAGTGAACATTTAAGCACATTTGATCCACGTCACAGAACAAACATTCACGCCACTGATACTTGCACAGTCTTGCTCTGAATCTAGGCGGTCCAGGCACTGCCCAATGAAAAGAAAAGTCTTTGGTTCGTCCGTTGGAGGCGGGAGGGGGGTGGTCATTGTGTTTTTTCTTAAACCTTGTTCATTTATAATGTTTAAATAGTTGTTTCCCCGCTGTAACCCTGCAATTTTAGACTTTACAAGCCTTATAGTACGTGCATCCTCTAAACCCCAAAACACATGTCTCAATTGCGCATCTCCTGGCGAAATCAATTTAAGAAGACTTTTTATTTGGAGGAGAGGGGGCAATGGTTTAATTATGGCACTCTCCCTAATGCTTGGGCCCCTAAGTGCCCCCTCGCCTCCCTCCGCGTGACCCTCCACGATATTGCTTTGCTAAGCAGTTAAGTCCTGGAGCATAACAGAAGAAAACATCCCTTTAGACTACCAAAATCACAGAGGTTAAAAACAGACTCTATATTTATGAAGATGCCAATACTATCTCGCATAAAAGTATGCAATTTCAAATAGGCCTTAAAAAAAAACCACCAGAAAATTTTACCATGGGAAGGGGAAAGGGGTTGGATTTGATTTTCAAAGATTTAGTATAGAATAGGTGGGGTTTTGTTACTCATGTATAAACTGTGACGTTATTGCTGGCGGGTAACGTTACCCTGTTTACCATGTAAAAAGGTTTAATTTTTTGGTAGCCTGATTCATTGCTAAACTGTTTTCACTGTTAGCTATATTAGGTTTTACACCTCTCATTAACTTATCCTGGGGTGCCGTGTCAAAATACTTTCTAAACATGTTGTTTAGCTCTTCCTCCAAACTTTAACACAAAGCAATATGCCCCTGAACCAGTTAGCTCTTGAGAACTCAGGCAGTGAAGCAGGCAACATAATATGTTAGGTCTTTTCACTCAGTAAACAGGGTAACCTTACCCACCTAGCAACAACCACAAATTTTATACTTCAGTGACTAAACCTCACCTATAATTCTGGGTCTACACATGTATTTGCACCTATCTAAGCCTTTGAAATTAAAATCCAACCTCTTCCCTCCCTCCCTCCCCATGGCCAGTTTTCTGATTTTATAGGGACTATTTAAAATTGCATACTAAAATGCCAGGTGGTACTGGCATCTTCATACCTATATTATTATAGCCAACTGTGGAAAAACATCCGCATCTTTATACCTATAACAGTATGAATGCGGAGGCTTCAACACAAAAACCAAGAACAAAACTATTCATCCATATCAATAATAAAACCCGCCAGTATGGGCTGATCCTGCATTTTGAAAAGTCGGCTCGGCTCGATGTCAGGGATCGTAAATATCGATTAAAGCTCGATCTTTTCTGACTCAAGCTTTTGCAGTTCGTAAAGAAAGGGAAGTCCTTGGTAACGGCTTGTAATACAGTCAAAAGACTGGATCGGATCGAGCTTTACGGGGCGTCACCTTTTTCGTGGCTCTAATCTCTACAGACTGGTGTGCACCTCCCCATCGTTGCCAACACCTCCTTCCCTCTTTTGTCTCGCAGTTCTTCTTTTTTATTTTTTTCCCTCCCACACCGCGCCGCTCCCACACAAATGAAAAAAAGAAATGCTGCACGCCTAGCTACACATGTAATATTGACTTTATTTTCTTGTTGGCCTTTGACAGCCGTTTCATTTTTAGGGCTTTTGTTTTCATTTCTCTTTTTCACCTTATTCATAAGAACTTAAGCAGTACTGCTCGTGATACGATTTTATGACACATATGACAGCACCAAGTCAAAGCTAATTATTATACTGAAATATACATAATCTTGCTGTATCATCTCTCGCTCTCTCTCTCTCTTGTCCTTATCTCTCTCTCCCTCTCTCTCCCCTAGCTTCGTCCTCGTAAGTATTCCCATGTATATATATATATCTATGAAAAATGAACTCATAATGCAAAGTTACAGTATATTCGCTCTCTTTCACAGTGCTGTTATAATCTCTCTCTCTCTCTTTCTTTCTCTCTCTCTCACACACAATGGTAATTAATTGTAGAGTCCCTCTCTCTCTCTCTCTTTCTCTCTCTCTCCCTTCCTCTCTCTCACACAGTGCCACTATATAATCTCGAACACATTGTGATAGTTTATCGTTTGATTCGTCTCTCTCTCTCTTTCTCTCTCTCTCTCTCTCTCACACACACATACACACACACAGACAGACAGACAGACAGACAGACAGACAGACAGACAGACAGACAGACAGACAGATAATGCTAAGGTAGAGTCTCTCTCTAATTCTGTGGATTCTGTCTTTCTCATACAAACAATGTCCCTGTATTCTTTCTTTTAACTCTCTCTCTCTCTCTCTCTCTGTCTGTCTGTCTGTCTGTCTCTCTCTCTCAACAATCCTTACCTTCAAAAAAATAGCCTGAAAATCAGAAAAGTACTACTTATAAAACCAGCACAGCCACTCCCCTTAGAGGAATACGCTTATCACTTACCACATACACAGCAACTATTAATGCAACAAAGAAGAAACGATCAGTGTTCATCATTTATTACCTTCATCTTACTTTCTCGCCTAGACTAGGTCCTTACCTTGCCTGATCAGAGCTCAGTTTAGCTATAATGCGGGGCAAACTGTCAAACTGAACGCCACTGTCCTCTGAGCCAGTCTGAGCCCGCATTATAAGCCTTGGTCACAGACGCGCCTCACTCTCAAACAATGCATAAATATAACATGTTGTGTCACTTATCATGATGAATACAGTGGATTTCTATGGAAACTTGCACGTCAAAGTGCTGAATGCTGCATTTTTCTCTCTCAAGGGTGATAATCTTTGGACGACTGTCATTTGCGATGGCATGAGTTGTTTGACATATATATCACCCATGTTTCTCAGATGCAAAGGAAGCTTTTCCCAATGTTGAGGTATAGAAAAAAAAATATTTCATTTAACATCAAAGGGTGTTTCCAGTTTCTGAAAATTATGCGTCAATACAAAAAATCCAAAAATGTCTCCACAGGATCATGCATAAAGATGTCTCAAAGATGTGGGTGAAATCTGGCGTCAAACAACTGACTGATGCCGTTGCTAATGACACTTGTTCAACATCATGACCCTTGCTGGAGAAGAATGCACCATTCAGCACTTTGGCGTGTAATTTTGCATGGAAACCATGATATGTGCATTAAAAATTTAAAGACTCTGGAAAAGGGGAATGTCACCGCTTAAAGGACCAGAAACTACATGGACTTGCCTTCAGCAAGGGGAACAAGGGTCATGTTTGCTTGTGTTGGCACATTTCACTTTCTTTTCTGTTTAGAATAGTTTTTGTTTATAATAACTGCTATTCTTTTTCTTTTTTTTGTGCTTTATTGATAAAAAAGGATAATATCAATAATAATCTCCGATAAATTACAATGATTTTTCTCCGTCAAAGTGTTTACATGGTGGTAACGTTTTAGAGCTATGCCGTCTGCATGATAACATGATGCTTCCTTAGTGTGGATGAGGTTGTGTATGCTCGTGTGCCAGCGTGTAGACTATAATTTTCTGTAAAAGTATGTGTGAGCTCACTGAGCGAGTAAGCAAGCAATCAAGCACACACACACACACACACACACACACATACACACACATACACACACACATACTGCATGGAAACAATTTTAACTGAACTGTTGGCATCCGATATTGTTCAAGATCTCCAACTCCTGTAGATTTTTGGCTACAGAGGGCAAATACAGGAAGGGAATAGGAGGTGGGATGGGAGGGTAGGATTAGTATAATGCTAAAAAATGTTTGATATTGAGTGGTATACTTGGCTTTGTTGAAGCCGGGAATTCCAGACGCACTGCTATGAGGCCCTTGATAATCATAGTTGGCGCAGAGAAAAAGGAAATTAATCTGTCCTGCAGAATGGTCAAAAACCCCTTCCTCACTTCCCGCCACCAAGGGTTCTCGTAAAATCAATGGATAGAACAGTAATGAAGTTATGTGTAATGTACTTCAGTAAATGAGGATACGGAGGTTGTTGTAGTCTGTTGATGTTAATGTGACTTGAAGGTGATGATAATAATGAGAGGGGGACGAGCCTGGCTATGGGCGTTTAGCCTAACTCGAACCTCAGCCGGCAACAGTTGTCACGAACAGATGTCAGGAACGCAACCGTGTGGTGGACAAAAAAAATTTATTTACATCAATTTTATGGTGTACATAGGATGTTTTGGCATCAGCCACAGCTTCCAGCCTGCCTCGTGGGGAGAATGCATGAAGACGTTGGCTCGACAGCGTTCAGGCGTAACTCAGACCAGACTAGACCAGAACTGGACTAAAACTAAACCAAGGGGGGAATTGGTGTGAAACATAACGAGGTTACCCGAACAATCGGAGAGCTACTATGTCAGAGGCCTTTTAGCCTCAGCTTTCGATGCGCTATTTGACACCGATGAGGGAAAAATGGGCAATGACTGGAAAGTTAACGGAGGCTGGTAGGGTAGCTGTGCAAGTTACATTATCATGTCATACATCAAATTGTAGGGCAAAGCAAGACACATTAGTTTTATACCTCATGCCAAGTCATTAGAAAATATGACTTAAAGGTGCTGAGAGGCAGTCTACCTACTTCTGTTGCATAACATTAAATGACAATAACTTTATGAAGTAAACCATACGTCAAAAATGATAGTGCAAATGGTTTGTCTGAGATGGATGCTTAAGTGACATAAGTTTGATGAGTGTAGCTTTGCCGGTTGCTAAGAAAAGTACACTTGAATGCTGGCATAAAAGCACAATTTACTACAGTACGATTTGATTGTGTCTTTTAGAAAGCGATTGGATCACGATTTATACTTATAATTTCAAAGAAAACAAGACAAATTTATAACGGTCACTACTTATTAAGGTACGTCAGATTTCAACCCTTGCCTCCCGCCAGTTCGAATGTCCACGTTCTGTCGTTCTCTTATTGGTTGGCCAAACTCAGTCAGATGTCCGCGGACACTAGAGCCCGGACTGGTTTTACACCGTATTAAAAAGACAAAGAGATATTTGTGGCGACATTTTCAAATTTCAAAACATTTATTGGGGCGCCGGTTACATAAGAAGTCTATTCGCATTAGATCTATAATAGTATGGCGTTTCTTTTATCAACTTTCAAATGTCTACCTATTTCCACATGCCTCTTAGACCCATTCATTGAATAGGTGAATAAACAAGTTTTAGAGAAAATTTGTATTCGGTATAATCACAGGCATATGTTTCAAGGTCAGCGATGTTAATAGTTTAGAATTGCTTTGAGAACCCGTGGAGTTAACTGCATGAGTGAACAATCGGAGTCTTGGAGCTGCAGGTTAGCACTCATGTGACTGGTAATTCTATCCCCGTTTCTGTTTGGCTGGTGGCAGTTCCCTATGCCCCTTGCTTAAAGGGACAGGAATAGCTCTCTGTTTCATAGCCTAAAACATCCACAGTATTTTTTCATAATTTTTTAACCTCTTCCACGTTTCCTTACCCCGAGCGCTTCCGAGAAAATGGAGCTTGAAAGTCGGGATTTTCACACCCTGCGGGCCGCCATGACTAGTCGTCCGGTGAGCGCGGGAATGAGGCTTTACGTCATAACGCAAAGGGTAAGCTAGTAGTCGTTATGCAAAGAGAATTGTCCACATGCAAAAACTTTCGTTCGCTTTAAAGTGGGACACGCACATCAAAAATAATTTTCCACTTTTCAATACCCTTTCTCTCTAAAAATTATCTATGGTGCCCACAGAGTCAATTTTGCGAAGAAAGAGCATCATTCTGTTATCATGCGCGTATGTAATATGACGCAATAAGGAGAGCTAGAGTTACCGGGTTTGGCCCTTAAGTCCAGAATTATTCCCTTTCCCCGATCAGCAGAAGCCCGCGGCAAAAACGCTGACGTCACTTACGTTTCAGCATCTGCAGACATCTCTACCTGAGAATGTATTATTCAGCTTTTAATTAAGGTTCTGGTATTCCAAATTCAAATGTAAAGTTTGATAGAGTAAGCCAGAAAAAGTATTCTGCATTTTTATTGCCTCAGCATGATTTTGTTTGGCATATCTACTG
>JAWQUT010000072.1:0-21169 GCA_033807755.1 Ellobium chinense
TATGAAAGAAACAGAAACGCAGCCATGGTGCGTACTGCCCTTTAAAAATTCAGGACACTTTGCATGCATAATTGCACACCAAAGTGCTAAATAGTATGCTTTTTTTTAGTTGTGGGTGTTGACCTTGGGAAAACTGTCTCAAATCACAATCTGTCAGTTCTTTTGTCCATTTTACCTCAGCATAGAACTTAAAATGAATAATCTGGAAGGTTGACACATCTATATAATAACTCTTTTTGTCTTTCAGACTGGCTATGTCTGCATTTTCCCAGCGACTCAAGGAGTATCTTGACTATGTGGATTCCCAGCCTGTAAGGTATGAATGATAACAGCCCATATTCACTCTAATAATGCTCATTTTCCATGACTGAACACCATGACTTTGTTGAAATATGCAGGGCACTGTCAGATGAAGGCCAAAGTAGAAAGAGGATGATGCCAAGCAAAGCACAGTGACAAAAGGGTGAAACTTTGACGAAAGTTTATAGATAAGGATGGACATTAAAATCACTGAGGTTTGATTTCGGGCCCAGAAAGGTTTGAAATGCCACAGCACTCAATTCTGCAACACTGCCAATCAAAACTTCAAGGCTTATTCTTATACACTTTAAGCAGATTATACTACAGTAAAACCTGTGATGTAGGAACACTGAGGGGAAATCAGAAAAGTGTCCCTACATCACAGTGGTCCTTCATCACAGGGAGGGGTGGGTTCTTCAAGTACATTGAGGTAAACAATGTCTCCTATGGCTTTTACAGTACTTGAAAAGAGTATCACAAACTATCAGCCTCATATCATGAGGCAAATATGTTGGTACAAATACAAACATCATGTACGCTATTTAAAGACCAGACATTGAAAATACTCTTTTACCATTTGAATTACACTATTACAACACACTGGAAGCCATTTACAGTCACTTTTATTTGGCCCTCATGTAACTACTGTTTATCCCTCGATGTTTGTAAAAGAAAGCAAAAAAGCTCTTGGTAATAGACATAACAGAGTAGTAAGCTTGGAGCTGGGGCATTTCTGTCTTCCTATTGACAGTCTGTAAGTATGTGTGATCATGGACAGTCACACACCAATATTATAACCCTGTCCACTCATCAGGAATAAAAAAATGTTCTCCTTCCCGCTTGTGTAGAGTATAATAACAATTACAAGACACTGTGTAGTGTGTAGGCTGCCGCTCCCCTCCATCCCCCAATCCCCATTTTTTTTGTGCGTTTTTTTGACCACTAGGCATGAACAGTGAGTACTACTCACATTATGGCACCAGTTTGTCTGGGTGTATTCAGGCAAGAGAGAAGAAGAGCACAATTTCTATTGAAAAACCTGCATGGGTAGCTTACTGGATTTTTTTTTACCTCAACTTGCATTTCCATTTGATAGGTTGGGACTTGCTTTCAGTGTCCTTTCAAAGTCCCACATGTCCCACTCAGTAGAGATCCACTGTTGGGCCTACCATTCACTTTACTGCACTTTATTCCAAATACAGAAATATTATTTTTCTTGACGTTCTTTTCTTTACTTCTAAAGCTAGATTAGTGTTGTTTGTGCAGTCTTTCCCTTCCGTGGATTTTACTGCCATTGGGCGCCGGAACGTGCCACTGTTACTGAACTTGTCTCAGACCCCAGCTTTCTGATAGCACGGGATGAGCTGTCCGGTGTCAGCTACACTAGTCAGAAGTTGCAATTTCAGTGTCGCCAAAAATGAGGGGGTAATATGGGCTTACGTTGGTATAATGTTATGCTAGGCGTATGCTAGGCATGATCTACTCTGCACCTCATCTCCCCACCCTTCCCATCCTCATCTCCCCACCACCACAGTCACTGTGCCGTAAGCGGTGATTTTTGGACTCTGGCTTTCAACTCAGGAAATGCATAGGGCACACGTGGTCGCTGATCACAGTGAGAAACAGCTCTTTGATCGGTGTCCACGCTTTGCGATCAGAGGGAGCCACTGATCAGAGGTCAGTTTCCGTGAGAATACGGTCGGTGAACAGATCGGAGAGGTCACTCGTCAGAGAGACCGCAAAAGACAGGTTTTACTGTATATTGTTTTATCAGCATGACCATTTGCGTGTGGTGCTGGCATAGTTGTTAACAAACTGCGTGTAAGTGAAGTGAAAATACAGATATATTTTTCTTTATGTGTGAGTGCAATGTCACGATGAAAGCATGAATTGCAGCACTGGATGGTTATTCAGTATTTTCTCCACACTGCCTGATTGCAGGATTTGCCTCATTTCAAAACCCCTCCTAAAAATATATTGAACACGCTCCAGTCTCTAACTCCCACTTCAAATATATGACAAGGTGGACTTCTCTTCCCAGATGAGATGACAGGAAGAAAACACTGGCTATTGACAGTTGGTTTCAGATATCTTGAATGTGAAGTGACTCTTGAGAGACATAAATGATCGTTCATATTAAAATGTGCAGAAGACAGAGATGGAGATTACACATTAAAATGTTCTGATTCCAAAATTTAAATCTGCTGTGAAAAATGGACAAAATGTTTGCAACTTCTGAGAACTTCCAGAATATTGTGCCTATATAAAGAGTTGTCACGTTGTGGCATAGCTATATGCTTTTGATAGATTTTTTACAGGAAATGTCCTGGTAGTGTTGCATCTGTATCTTTGATGCCTGTGATTTCAAATTTTGATTGTTCTGCAGAAAATTAGGTAAATATAATATTGAAACCTTAAGGGGAGAATATTTGAGTTTTGATTAAATTGATAAGAAGTTTCGCACTCATGCAGCAAAAATGCCTGTTAATCAATTTAACTTTGCCTAAACACATTTTTCAAACAGTCATGCATTGGCTTACTTAGAACTGTCATAGCTGGAAAAGAAGAAAAATATATGTACTGGTGAGCAGTTCTACCTCCTTGAAGACAGTTGGATTGTGTCACACTCTGTGGATATTAACGAGATTATGGTCAGGAAATTGTTCGTGGATGGTATCAATCAATGAATGAGTCTTCAGGATCTATATTTGAATCACTGAGTACATTCAGCTGGGGGCCTTTGTATGTATGAAGTTCTTGAAACTTTTGCAAAAGCATTTTCTTTTTTTCACTCACATTTTCCAACAGATTCGGCAGTTCTGTTTAGCAATAGTGACTTCTAGTAAAATGTTAGGTATCCCTGTGGAAAACTGATTTATAACGCTCTATGATCAGAAGTATATAAATCAGCATGTGGATGATTTTTCTTCTGAGATTTTGCTATGCAGGTTCTTCCTCTAACTCTAGAAAAAGGAACATTGAACTTTGGAAAATTCTTTTTACTGAATAAGACAAGCTGAGCCAGTAGAAGGACTGGACTCTTTTTGGCTTGGTTTCTGTTTCGCTTCTTTTGCTTAGGTTGAACTAATTGTGTTTTCCATTATGCTCTTAAGCAAAGATGGTTCTTAGATGCTTCATGGTCTTTCAGCGTCATGCACAGTACTTTCATGCAGAATGAGCAAACCCAGTGCAAAGGCTGAGTAATGATATAATAATTTGTTTGATGTGAGAAATTTTAGAAGATTGAGTGTGTAAGGGATGGTATGATGATCCATCTGGTAAATTGAGTTGTTTTTCTCGATTTGGTAATACACTGCCCAAAACATTTCATATGAACCTTATTTTGTAATATTCATGTGACCAGTCTAAGCCACCTTATTACCTTAGGACATTGAAAGTGTTTCAGTATATTGCTAGATTTGTATAGAGTGTTTTCATAATGAATGTGTTTTATATTCTGTGTTTTCTCCATGCCAGTGATGTATATAACAACTGGGTGCAATGTGATTACTGCCTGAAGTGGCGCAAACTACCTCTAGGCTACAACATGAGCTTGATTCCGGAGAAATGGTTCTGCGTCAACAATCCTGATGAAAAGCATAAGTAAGATTTTTTTTTTCTTTTTTATTAAACAGTTTTTGTTTCCTTGGGGTGGGGAGGGGGAGGTGTGGCTTAGGTGATTTGTGAATTCTGTGCACTCCAATTATTGTGCTTGATTGAATTTCTGCGCTGCATAATGATATTTAAAACACATTACAAGAGATGTAGGTAAATTCAGATAGGTGCAAAAGGGAAATAAAAGCTCACTATTATGTTCTCTTTGAATAAATTAATCTATAATAATTAATTAACATTTAACAAGTTAAATTAATTAACATGTGAACCTTGACTGTTTTTCATGCTGATCTCATTAATTATTAACTTTGTTATGTCTGCATGAATGTATGGAATAATGATTTAACAACAAATTCTCAATCATACAGTGGATCCGTGAGAATATGTATATCCTTAGTACATGGTTTCATAACACCATTTCCCCATTTAACAGTATCGAAGTAATGATTTGTAGATGTGGTTGGAGTTGCCATTACACAATATGTATGAGAACAGATATAATTTTTATGAATATTGACAGTGACTGCAGTGTCAAGGAAGAGGAAGAGGAAGAAGCACCCAAGATAAAGAAGTAAGTATTTAGTTTGGATGTGATGAAAAAGTTTCAGTGTTTGCATTTAGCACATTTCCCCCACAGTGGTACATACAAACAAAAAATCTTTACATCCACAGTCTTAAGAAATGATAATATTATATGCTATGTGATGTTGACATGACCGGCAGTGTGAGGAGGAAAAGGACGGCAACTGACCGACACTGAGTGGCAACATGTGGAGGAAATATATGAAGCTGGAAAAATTACATCACAGTTTGTAGCTTACTGACACAAAGTTATAGATGCTGTGGGCTGCATTTTCTGAAATTCTGCTCAAGATAGTGGGTTCGTTGTGTACTCACAGGCTAGATTGAAGATTGAAAAGCATTGAGCACATTGGGTCATTTAATAGTTCCCAAGAGCCTTAAAGACATGAAGTTTGACCTGCCACTATTTTCTTTCTTGAGTCTTGTGCATGGCTGTAGCTAGCATAGATTTGAGTCTATTGTCCTATTTATGATAGTGACACCTGCTTAGAGTATCAGCAAAACTGTCAGATCTCACTTGCAACTGGAATTATTATGAAGTGCCTGCACTTCAGCAGAGCCATTGAAAGACACTATGAAATGGAAAAGGAAGGCCCCTCAGTGAAAATGCACAGTATGTATTTTTTTTCTCAAAAAATGTGTTGGCAGGGGCATGTGCGTGGTTGTTCTTGTTTGTTTTGCATTGTTGTTTTTGTGAATGAACTGTTTTTCTTTGGTTTTAACCTGCAGCACTTTCTGGGAAGCAATTTAGTCAAATTTAGCATCAGGAAAGGCCTTGAGATTTTAAATATGGCTACTTTATGCACATACTTAATGTGAATGAAAAGATCATATCCATGTTTCATATTGGATTTTAAGCAGCGTTTTTATCGTGCCCCGATCATGAGCAGTGGCAAGCGATCAGCCTGATTCAAGGTGGTATGTCAACCAGGGATGTTACACTTCTCTTTAATTGTCACCAGTCAACTATTGTGAGGCTCCATGAGTGACAACAGACTACTGGAAGTACTATTGACCAGCCCTGGCCTTGTCAGCAGCAAGTTACAGTAACTGCACAAAATTGCAGAGTCACCTCACCCACTTAAGAAGTTGATTCCAGTTGGGAGCAGCAACAGCAGCATAGACTCCTGAGACTCAAGGAGAACATAATCAGCAGACAACTGTCACAGGCACAAACAGGCAGCAAAGGAGGAATATGCTGGCTTAGACTCAGATGAATGTTTGATGTAGAAGAGCTGAGTGACAGTGGACATTGTTTTCTGATGAAAGTCCCTTCAATTTGTACTTTGCACACAAAAAGTCTATGTCTGGTGTCATTCTGGAGAGCATTTGGCCAAACTGTGATGTGCTGTATGATAGATTTGCTGGAGGTAGTAGCTATGTGGCAGATTTGGAGTGTGGTCTAATGGCAGAGTGAATTGCGATCCTACAGCGATATTTCCAGATCTTGCGCATCAGTATGAGATCAAGGTGCCAAGCTTGTCTTGCTTTTAAGGTAGCCATACTCAATTTTGAAGCCAATTTCATGTCTTTACCTTTTCTTGTGACTTTTGGTTTGACCCCGAGGCCTAATAACTTGATCTGAAATATTCCAGAATACTCCCAATATTCAAAATTTGAATGCCAAAACATCAACAGGTGAGCAGCCGACAATTACAAAATCTGATTTTGCATGTTTTCTTTCTGTAGTATGTGTAATCTTAGATGGAATAACTGATGGGTTTTCACAGATGGGCAGTATACAAGGAAATCAGGATAATGCAGCATTGCGAGTCTAGCCTAAACCGTCAGGGTTTCTGTCATCATTCATGCATCTCAGAGATTTCGTTTGATTTGTTAGTTTCTGTTTTGTTTGTCATGGCTATGTTTGTATTTTACAAAATGTGCTTAAGCAAAAATGATTGGGCCCCACATGGTCTTACAATGTCATCATTCCATTCTTTTGTCTCTTTTCAAGACCCAAAAGAAAGCTTGCAGATCAGCCACCTGATGAGGCTAGTGCGTTCAAGTACATGAAACTTACAAAGACCAAGACAGATAAGAAATCATTCCTGGGGAAAATATCATTTGCCAGCCTCTTTGCGAATGTGAAGCCAAAAATAGAGGAAAAAGAGGGTCAGAAGATATCGTCACATATTGATGAAAAGCCTAAAGGAACAGATTCTGATTCCGATTTGGATGGACCACAACAGAGTGATGTTTCTTCATCCCAGTGTTCAGAGCAGATGTTTGAGATGTCAGGTACATACAGGGAAGAAGAGAATCATCCTAAACAGACCAGCAAAGCTCAGGGGTATTGGACATGGTTTTATTCACATTGCAATGTATTGTAATTGGTAATCATGGTGTCCAGCTGTGTGAGTTATGAGGTGTATAATGTACAGTCTGGTATATCTCTCCTGTATTCCTTCTAATGAGATTCTCAGCACATGGACTCTTTCTCATAGAACAGTCAACAGACACAAAAGCAGGGACACATTGGCTGTTTGTCTAATGTTACATTATGAGTATCCGTAAATGAACAGTGGAGAACTTTGAGATTTGAGTTGCTGTGCACATTGGCCATATATATGTAGCCATGGCAAGGATACTAACTGTTTGTTCCTCAATAATAGATCATGCTTGACATCGAAGGTTAAGAAGAGGTCAAATTCTACCTCCACAGCAGCTCCAGTCATTCCTGTTTTCTGCTATTCTCATAATCTTCTTGTTACTGCTTATGTTGTTGTTCATCCTGGTGTTCAGGCTTCCACATAATGTGTTTGGCCTTGTTTTCCTTTGCCTTGCTTTGCCTCAGTCTTTTCACAAATACGGAATTTCTCTAATCCTCCTTTTCTAATGATGTGTCCAAAGAATTCTATCTACCTCTGTCCGATTGTTCTAAGAAGCATTCTCTGTATTCCTACCATATTGAGAACATCTTTGTTTGCTTGCTTCTCAATCTAGGATTCTCAACTTCTTTTTATAAATCACATCTCTGTTGCTTCAAGTTTTTTTTAGCAATTCAGAACAAATTTCCAGATTGTGCGTCTAAGAAATAAAGAAACTCCAAAACTGTTTATCTGAAATTGCCATATTGTCAGGACTGTGACAAATAAAATGTGAAAACAAATTGTTAATTATATAGTGATGGAATCAGTTAATGTACACTGAGGCATATTTATTATTAAAAAGCTTAATATGAAACTAATGTTATTATGAAACATTTAATAAGTTCCAGTATTGTATACTTACCTTGCCTCTTACAAAATGTACGTAATTTTAATTTGAGAAGCATCCCCTTTGCATTGTACCTTCTAGTCCTCAACTGCCTGGTATTTTTCATACCAAACAATAGTCTTATCTTAATTTGCAAAAGAGCAGTCCTCACACAAGGAAAATATATGTTTGGGATGTTTGAAAACGTCTGAATTGGGTAGCATGCTCTACAGAACTATAATTCTCACCAAATAACCAGCAAATAATGCTGGAGTAATTAATTCTTGAAAAGTCTCTAAGGTTTTCATTTCCTTGAAATACAGGAAATGCCATTAATTTTCAGCATACATTCCATCAGTTCTACAGAGGAGATGTTCTGCACATACAGGACTCCCATGGGGAAATTATTTTACAGAGTCATAAGTGTTATACATCTCATTCATAATAGAAGTGAACAGAAAACAGTGTACATTCTACATGGGAATTGATGAGCTTAAGAAGAGCCTGAAGAAATGATACACTTGGTTCGTTCCTTGAGATTGAGGATGATTGGGGTGAAATAAAGTGTTGGTTTGGTCAGTGAGACAGTCAGATGCTGAACCAACCTTTTGGCTGAATATAATAAGTTTGGTGGAGACTGGGTGGATAGAATTTTGTTTTATACTCAAATTTCTCTCTCAAAAAGGTATCTGTTATGGCATTAGAGAACAAAACATAGCCAAACACAGTATTGAATTTTTCATTTGGGAAAATGGAAAAGAATGTGTTTAGATGAATACCTCTGAGGCTGAACTTGAGACTTTCTGGGTAAAGCAGAAAGTCACACTTGTCAATGTAAGCATGGTCAGATTGATTAAAGCCTCTGCACATTTCATTTCTCAGTAATTTTCAAATCTCCTGGGTATGACAGTGACTTGATATCTTTACCGTAGTATCCCACATCTTCAAAGTAATTAATACTGTTGCAGAGCTTAGTCTCAGATAATGGTTTGTTACTTCTTTGCGGGTACATGAAGATTAGACACACTATGGCAACAACCTTTGAAAAGTGAATGCACAAAAGAGATGGTTTGGTGAGTTCCTCATACAATTTGGGTTCAATTCCTGATGAAGAATTTAATAACAACCTGTCTACTCTGAGATCCCAGGCTTTTGTTAGTGTATGTTATTTGTGATGTGCCATATATTTTGCTTTTATCAGCACCTTTGTATTGCCTCTAAGATGACTTGTGTTTGCATTTAGCGCTTGGAGATTACTTACATATATTTATTTATCATATAAACAGATCTTATTTCCGGTGACGTAAAAGTTTGTAATAATATTTTGGTATGTCACATGTCACATAAATTTCACCTTTGACCTTCTTACGAATACTTTGATTTGAAGCCTTGGAAATTTATAGGCACATGAATGTGATGTCATTTCTTTTGTGACGTCATGAATATGTGACGTCATCTCTTTTATAACTCTTTTCAGTGTTGTGGGGTTTGCCTCTATCTAGATTTTTTTTTTTAAAGTTATTTTAGTCTGTCTTTCTTATCACTTATCATCATTTTCTTTATGTTTCAGTTTCAGTTCAGTTAAACGTTTGAATTAAAGCACTGGAAATGTCACAATGTTTATGTGGTCTGATGTTTCATCGATGACTTTTAATCATGTGGGTCTACTTTGTGTCGCATAACTGTGTGGTTCATTGAGTTCAGTTGTGATTGATTTGTCTCAAACAGGGCGAGGGCCACTTCAGGGTCTTTTTCACAATTAAAAGTTCATTTTTCGATTAGCTAGACTTTATATGATAAAAATGATTTGAAACTTGTGTTTGTTTGATATCAGATTTATGAAATTTGTTATACATTTATCATATTCGCTCGCCAGAGGCTTGTGACTATGATTTGAACTTATGAACTTTCAACTTTATGAACTTAGTGGTGTGTCCTACGCAACAAGAGTCCTACACTTTTGTGAAGGCACTAGAAACAGCATTATTACTTTGTGGTGTTATATTGTTAAATTAGTGCCATACATTTCACTGCTCCAGGTTTTTCAAGAGACATGAAAACTTTCATATTGTGCCTGTTGATCGTTCAAGACAGTGGGAAATCTACATCCCTCTGGGAAAATAGAGGTGAAATTGAACTAATCTGATATATATATACATGAGATCTTTTTTCTTAAGAAACTAATATACTGCAAATGAATTTAATTTCAATTTGTACTTTAATTTTACAACCCATTCATAAAGTTTTTCTTTACCAGCTTATATAATACATGTATGTAATAACTTTTATAGTGAAAGAGTCAGAGAAATGCTGTGCAAGACATAACACGACAGTTAGTGAGAACCAATGTTGTTTGCATTGAAAATCGAAAGGCTGCCGTCAACTCAGCAGTATCAGGCATGTTTGTACATTTATACCTAACCATAAAAGTGAAGGACAGTGAAGTGTTTCCTGAGCAGGAACATTAGAAAATTAATTGACTGAATTCTTGTATAGCGCTTTAGAGTTTCTTGTTTTATTTTGATCAAGTTTCTGGAAGATAATTTACATCATTGTTCATCTAAGCAGAAGATAAAACATCTATTTTCTGTAAATTTGTAGTTTTTTGGGTTTTTGTTTTTTTTTCCAGCCCTGAGTTATTGGTTATGGACTGGAACAAACATACTGTTTAGATAGAGAATATGAATGATATACTTCAAAGTCCTTACATGATTTTATATTGAATGATATGCCAGTTACATTCCATTGTTCCCTGTCTTTCTAGCAGTTATTATTACATTGAAGTAAAAGAGATGTGATGTTTTTTAATCTCTATTGCTTTTGTACAATGCTTTCAAATTTCTCAGCACAGTGAAAAAGGACTGAGTATCCTTTGCGCACTGTTAATTTAGGAAACTGTGCACACTGTTAGTTTAGGAAACTGTGCACACTGTTAGTTTAGGAAACTGTGCACACTGTTAGTTTAGGAAACTGTGCCAACTGTTAGTTTAGGAAACTGAGCACACTGTTAGTTTAGGAAACTGTGCACACTGTTAGTTTAGGAAACTGTGCACACTGTTAGTTTAGGAACCTGAGCCAACTGTTAGTTTAGGAAACTGAGCACACTGTTAGTTTAGGAAACTGTGCACACTGTTAGTTTAGGAAACTGTGCACACTGTTAGTTTAGGAACCTGAAAATTAAACTCTTTATGAATCATATTTGTCTTTGTTTGGAAAAAAATCATATAAATGAGAGAAATTACACATTTTACCTGTGATCAAGTGATGACTTACAATAGCTCTACACCCAATACATCAGGAATGTGATTCATTTTATTATGACACAGTCTTGTAACATAGATTAGCAGAGAAACAAACGGCTTGTCTTGAGAATGATGTTGAAAATAAGGATTTGTTATTGGTTAATTCCAACTGAAGTCCAGTCAGTTCCACTCAATCTCAACTCCTCTGGAGCACATAAAAAGTTGCAATTGAGAGGAGGTTATGTCTATCCAGTGAGATTTTATAGCATTTTTGATAAGTGAGAATGTTGTGCATCGGTTGTGATTATCTGATTGGGATTAGCCAGATTTGACTGTACATATACATGTATATGTAATGATGGCTTCCAATTTACAGAAAAAATATAGTTTACACATTTCCAGCTGTTTTTATAGCATGCATACAGAATTTAGCAAGGTCATAATGAGAATTCCTGCAGTCTTGATTTTTGAGACATATGGAGGAATTTTTATGAGATTGTGACCTTTATGTCATATTTTTATGGTTCAATTTTTTGTTCTTTGTGATAAAAATAAAACATTATTATTTTATATTTCAACTCACCGGTATGCATTCTTGTTATCTTTTCATTTTTTGCCTTTCTACAGTACTTGCATTATTTGGGTGAAAAAAAATTAGCTCTGAGCCAAATAATCATTTTATTGCTAGCAATGTATGTAGGAGTTATGTAATTCAGCCATGACAGATTTTTTTCACTGTTGATTATTCTTCCAACATCAGAATGGTTGCTTGATTTTTTTTATATAGAGCCAAACAGAAAAGGAGATTACAATACCAATTACAATACCCTTAACACAACAGCACTTTACCTGAAATCTCAGTTAACACAATCGAAAAGAAAATTCCTATCCAATGATCCTCTTTCTTCATAGTAAAATTTTATGACTGACCCATTAAAGAGTTTGAGGGAGCCCTTGATAACACAATAGATAATGCACCAGCAAGAGAGGAAAAACTGAGAGAAAAAAATTAGGCGCCGCCATAGTAATTTTCCCTTCTCTTGTCCATCGGTGGCCTGATGTGTGGAGATTAGATAGGGTACGTCAGTTAAAGGTGATGACACCATACACCATGCCCAAAAACACACAGTGCTATAACCGGGCAAGTTGTGAAAGCATCACCTAAAAACAGGGCTATCTGACATTTATTCGGTGATTTTCTTTATATTGCACTGTAAAAGGATGACACAAAGCTCGTTTAACCCATGAAGATTTGACCAGTGTCTTCCAGTTTAATGTTAATAGAGTAATAGAGTTGTATTCAGGAAGACCCTAATAGTAAGTACGAGTCAGTAATAAGTGTATCTTTACACTGCAGTAAGGGCACATTAATGGCAAGGTTCTACTGCATTATTGTTTACTATATTCAAGATTGTCATGTGGGAACACATATTGTGTCCATGGAGTATCGATGGATGCTTCTTTGCTTCACAAGGTATAGACTAGGTTCGGATAAACCAAAAATGTACTGAACATTCTGCTCCAGGTCCTGGGCCCGTGAAGGTTAATTTCGATAATAATAAACTTCTGAACTAGTAGTCAGACATCACCTACCTAGACTGCTCAATCCTTCATGAGACGGATGGTCTGAGAAAATGTGGATTGAGTGCTACCCCAAGACACAACAGGACGTGGTAGAGAATCAAAACTTTCATGGCGCCATCTGATGTTCATCCTTTAAAACTCAAAACAACATGGTATGGTAGAGTTCCTGCTAGAGAAGGTAAAGTTAAGTTTCTTTCAATGTTCGGTCCAGCTAACTTTGGACGACTGTAGTTTGCAAATAATTTCATTAAATTTTATTACACACAATTTCTAAGTTATTTGGACAGGGCATTAATAGAAACTTGCATATCTTCACTTGTTTCAGCAGAAACACTTCTATACCGTGTTGTTTTGTGTTTTGAAAGCCATGACCAGGGTTGTTAAAAGTTTCTTTTAAAAATAATTCTTACTATTGCTTTACTTTCTGAAAAATGAGTAATTGTTAGAATTACTTCACTTTTTTTTTGAAACTGAAAAGTAACTAGTTACTTTTCAGTTACTTTCAGGTCTCAGTTTCTTGATTATCCACGAAACGAAACAAGCATGCAAAAAGTCAAATGGCATTTTTCACACAAGTTATCACGGTTGTCCTTTGAGTGATATCGATGAAGTCATTGAATTAATATCTACTTTATTTGTGTTAAAGTCTCAAAACAGCAGCCTTGTTCGTTTTGGTATCAATAGCTATTTATTTTTATACCTTTTTTAAAAAAAAAAATCGGCTTCTTCACAAGGAAATTACGATTTTCTGAAATACACAGCCTGTTTTAGAGAGAAATCTTCAAAATACAATCCTGCGCTTGTTAGTACAGTGACTTTCAGTCACACAGTTTGTATTTTAATTATTATTCTAGTATCATCTTTATGATCCTTCAGTGGTGGGTGTCGTTAGTTTCGACTCCAGGAATCGTAAATCTCGCTTTACCAAGCGCATTGTGTTGAAAGCTTTCCCCTCTGTTAACATTAATGTGTGTTGGGTTTTTTCAGTGAAACTGTAAATCTATGGGATTTTTGGTTTGGGATTAGAGAATCAGAAAGGGTAATCAATTTGTCATTTTGTAACTTTGATCCTCTGTGGCTTGAAATGATAGATTTAATTGTCCCTTCCCTCTTTCTCTCTTAGCTCAATGTCTTATTGGTTTATATATGCCTGCCTTCCTTCCTTCCCTGCCTTCCACCTTCTTTACTTCTTTTGTTCAGTCATTCACTCATCTTCAGTTAAAAGGTTTTGCCCAAACACAATAAGACCTCGATATCAACTACAGGTATACTACGCTTTCCTCCTTACTAAGTACACATTCTTAACGCATCGAATTTTCCCTTCTTTACCGTTTTAAAATAAACCTTGATCCCAAGTTGCAAAGTATATATTTATAAAGTATAACCTCACTATGAACTATAAACTTGAATGGTCCCACTAGGCATAAAGCATTTTCCTTTAGAAATCGACCCTGTCACAATAGACTGGAGATAGCACGTGATCATAAAACATGCAGCTCGACGCCACCCGCATGTGTTGATCAGGCCAATATCGTACTTAGCTTGACGGGATTGATGGAGAGAACCACGACACTGGATGGAGGATTCGCTTATCACTCGTAATGCAGTGTGGGTGATGACATCTCTGTAATGAGTGCAGGCCAAGTGGGTTTGCAATCGGCCGACAGTATCCTCTTGATAAGTAAGTTGTATTTGTAAAACAAAGAGAAAAGCCTGACTCCGGCGTATTGTGGACATTAAAGCCTGACTCCGGCGTATTGTGGACATTAACGTTCTTCAATCCTCGCGTATGGCTGATAAAAAATTTACAGCATTTTGCGGTCCGGTGTCTGTGTTCAAATTCCACAGCCATCTTACTCAGTCCTGCGCCACCTCATCCCGACTAAACGCAGATAAGGTCGCCCCTCTTATCCCCCTTCCATACGTCGCGGGCGGCCCGACACGACACAACCTGTCCCCCTTTCATCGCACCCGCCTGCGACTGGGTGCCGTGAAAGTAAGGCCTGATTCTATTACTATTATCCTACGTTTGTCCTCTTCACCCCTTCCCCCCTTACGGGTCAGCTCCAGATTATTCTTTCTGCTATAACGGTGGTGATATACTCTTAAAGAAATAGCAACGACGAGGCACTCATTGTGGAAAATGGAAAAATCAAATTAAAAAAAACAAAACCAACAGAACTCCAAGCAAGACAGGAGCGGCTAACGATCGACGGGAAACAACTAATGAAATGACAATCGTGAGCTAGTGCATCTATGATTTGTCTCCCATATATCACGACCTTAATTTGATGATAGTGGTGGTGGTAGCGGTGGTGGTGGTGGTGGTGGTGGTAAAGGTGCTGCTGCTCATAACTGATGACAGTCAACAGAAACAAGGGCAAAAATAAAAAAATTAAGCAAAACAGGAGCAGCTAAGGTCAAAGGGAAGCAACCAATGAAATAACAACCATAGCTAGTGTATCCATGAGTTGTCTCCCATTTATTACGACCGTCATTTTTAACGATTATGTTCCTTTGACCACAAATTTTACATCAATTCATCCCTTCCTCTCTCTCTCTCTCTCTCTCTCTCTCTCTCTCTCTCTCTCTCTCTCTCTGCCTGTCTGTCTGTCTCTTTTTTTTTGTGTCTTTCACTCCCCTTCTCATTCTCTTGATTGTGTTCCTAGGATCACACGGAATTTCGTTTCATCCAAGTGATGGGTAATGGGGTATTAACTAATTAATATTGTGTGTGTCTGCTCACAAGCGCTGCTTGTGGGCTTACATGTGCATGTGTGAGCGTCTGCACGTATGTGCGTGTGCACACGTGTGCGTATTTTACATGTGAACACGCGAATGTGTGCACGTTTGCGTACATGCATGCGTGTCTGTGTGTAAGTGTGTGTGCTCTTGCGTGCACGTCCGTTCTCTGTATTAAGGATGGTGTTATTGATAAAGGTTATGATGATGATGATGTGCTGGTTGACGTAACAATAGGTGTTATGAAGGTAATGGTGGTGATGATGGCGGTGGTGGTGGTGTGATTGTAGGTGGTGATGGTGGTTGTGGCGTGGTGGTGGTGATACTGTTGCTGGTGCTGTCTCTGCTGCTGTTGCCGTGGTGATTTTCTCAGAGGGAACCAGTACTGACGCTGCATTGGTGGTGTCAGTGGGAACAATCCGGAAAAATTCCACACGTTTGGCTAGGTGCAGCAAACAGTCAAAGGGAAACAACCAGTGAAATGACAATCGTGAATTAGCGCATCCGTGATTTGTCTCCCATTTATTACTACCTTCATTTTTAGCCATGTTTTTATTTTGACACCAATCTAGCAACACTTTGTTCCTATTTTTTCCTCTCTCTTTCTCTCATTTTTTTTCTCAGTCTGTTTTTCTTTCTCTAGAAACGATCAACACATTATCATCATAACCATTATCATTAACATTATCCTAAATACAGAAAACGGACGAGTACGTGAACACACTCCACAGACATAGACCCACAGGCCCACAAACCCACAGACCAACCCACACACACACACACACACACACACACACACACACACACACACACACACACACAACACACACACACACACACACACACACACACACAGAGGCTCACATACGCACAAGCACACAAACACATTCAGAATTGGTGGTTGAGACACCGTCGTCGAGTTAAGACACAAATACCCCCACTATTACCTCACTGCTGTACCATAACTATCACTCCCTTGGTCAGTGTATCAGCAGCAACAAGGCTAGCGACACTATCACTTTCACATCTTTCGACAACGTCACTGCTGACCTCGTGAATATACATAAGGTAATGAACAAGAGAATGAAAAAAAAACTGGAAATAAAGGTGCGCATATAAGCACTCACAAGAGCATATACGCAGGCATGCTTGCACAGACGCACACGCTCGCACGCACTCATACACACATTTACACACATACAAACGCCGACACACACACACACACCCACACTCACGCACACACACAAACGGACACGGGCACACATACGCATACACATGCATGCAGGCACACGCAGACACAGGCACAAATACAGTGGTTGAGAAGTCGGTCCTATTAGTATTACCTATAACTTGATAACAACGAAATTCCGTGTGATCCTAAGGACATAATCTTAAAAATCAGAGAGAGAGAGAGACAGACAGAGAGAGACAGAGAGACAGAAAGAGAGAGAGAGACAGAGAGAGAGAGAGAGAGAGAAAGAGATAGAAAGAGGAAGATGGGGAAAGGGAATGAATTAGCGCAAAATTTATGGTCGAAAGGACATACTCGTGAAAGTTAAAGGTCATATTAAATAGGAGACAAATCATGGAAGCATAGCTTACAATTATCATTTTGTCTGCTCCTGTCTTGTTTGGATTTTTTTTTGGATTATTTTTGTGTTCAAAATTGCTGTTTTTCTTTGAGAACATTACTTTTAGATCACTATCAGCAGCAGCAGCAGCAGCACCTCATCACCATCACCACCACCATCACGAGAGAAAGAAGATGAGAGAAATAATTAGTACAAGTGTGTGCAGGTGTGTGTATTAAAGAGAGGTAGGGAGAGAGAGAAAGAGAGAGAGAGTGAACAAGAACGAGAGGGAGGAAGAAGGAAAGAACGAGAGAGAGAGAGAGAGAGGAGAGATAAAGGAAGAGAAAAACAGAGAATCAGAGAGAGAGACACAGTCACAGAAAGGGAGAGGAAAAGAGAAAGTGTGATTAAGTGTGTGTGTGGGTCTATCTGTGTGTGTGTGTGAGAGAGAGAGAGAGAGAGAGAGAGAGAGAGAGAGAGAGAGAGACAGGGAGAGAAAGGGAGGGAGAAGATGAAGTAGTGCAAAATTTATAGTCAAAGGGACATAATCGTGAAAATTATAGATCGAAATAGATGGGAGACAATTCCTGGGTGTACTAGCTCACGATTTTCTTTTCACTGGTTGCTTCCCTTCGACCGTTAAAAATGGGCCACGCACATCAAAAATAATTTTCCGCTTTTCAATACTTTTTCTGTCTAAAAATCGTCTATAGTGCCCATCGAGTCAATTTTGCGCAGAAAAAGCATCGTTCTGTTACCGTGCGCGTATGTAACATGACGCAATAAGGAGAGCTAGAGGTACCGGGTTTGGCCCTTGCGTCCAGAATTATTCCCCGTCTCCGATTAGCAAAAGCCTGTGGCAAACACGCTGACATCACTTACGTTCCAGCAGCTACAGACACATCTACCTGACAATGTATTATTCAGCTTTTAATAAAGGTTCTGTTATTCCAAATTCAAACGTAAAGTTTGATAGCGTAAGCCAGAAAAGGTATTCTGCATTTTTATTGCCTCAGCATGATTTTGTTTGGCATTTCTACTGTTCACAGAGGAATTAAAACATTCATACCAACATGCTATCACCTATCCACAGAGCACTGGCTAGACAGCTTGGCCATGTAGCAAGAATGTATCTGACGTAAGCTTATGGCCGCCACGCGCGCAGTGGTTGTAATAATTCGGACTTTGGATAATGTAACCCTGTGGGTTGTCTGGAGCCAGCAGAGGCATTATATCATTATGACAGACACTTTAAAGACTATTTTATTGGAATAATAGGGTATCGTATAGTTTAATATGGTCTGTAGGACGGTGCAGTCTTCCTTTGATTATGGTCATCGGCACCTACGATCTTTTTCTTCTTGAGGCCCTGTAAATGAATAGTGGTATTTTTCAATTTTTCTTTGATTTTGACATTTTTTCCCCCTAAAGACGTTAAAAAACTTCTAATGCATGATTTTTTTAATAGGAAGAAAAAGGAGGGTGAGCACCCAATTATTTGTACAAATCTCTTTCAGATACAAACACTTTCTGACATGGTGCTTAATTTTCTAAAAGGCTGATTTTTAGGGTTTGGCAGATTCGATCCTATAAGCTTCGAATCCGGATTCGATTCTAGAGCTAGGATTCGATGGATCCGAAACCGAATTTGAGACCCGAGTGGAGGGGAAATATTTCTGGAATTTCCACTTGTACTTGTTTGAATGAAAAGAATATTGCGACTAGATTCTATATGGGGTCTTCAATAATGTAATTCATTTTAATAAAGCTAAAGGTTTACATCTGTACACTTTAACACTTAGCTTGATGGGATTGGTGACGGTGAGAGAGAACCACGACACTGGATGGCAGTTTCGTTTATCACTCATGACGCAGTGGAGGTGATGACATCTCTATAATGAGTGCAGATCAGGTGCGTTTGCAACCTGCCGGCAAACCATATCCTCTTAATAAGTAAGTTGTATTTGCAAAACGAAAAGATAAAGCCTGACACCGGCGTATTCTGGCTTGCACGTGACGGTTACATTAATGTTCTTCAATCCTCACATATGATTGATTGAAAACTGGTGTCTGTGTTCAAATTCCACAGCCGTCTTACTCACTCCTGCCCCACCTCCTCCCGACTAAACGTAGGTAAGGTCGCCCTTCTCACCCCTCCCTCCCTTACACAGCAGGCAGCCCGACACGACACAACCTGTCTCTCCTTCATCCCTTCCCCTGCACTGGGTGGTGCGAAGGTAAGGCTTGATCCCAGTATCCTACATCCGTCCACTTCACCCCTTCCCCCACCAACCTCCTCCCTGCGGGTCGGGGCCAGATTACTACGCTCCACCACTAGCTTCTTTTTATATTAATTTCAAGCAAAAAACACAGTTGAAAAATGATCGCCAATAACCAATGCGATCGCAGGTTGCGCATATCTCGATTGTTTACATATAATTATGACGTGACGATGTTTACGCAGCGAACAACTGAGGATCAGTGGTACCGTTACGTGGACATCATGATCTTCATGACCATTTAGTTTTGCACAGGTACACGTGGTCAGACGAAGGAGCTTGCGCCCGACATCGGCTTGCTTTGATTTTTTTTTTGTTCTCCCCGAATATCTAATTCGGGCCGTCAAGCAAGCGCGTGACACACACACAGACACATACTCACACAAAAGTAACGAAAAAAGTAACGAGTAATTGTGTAATTGTTACACACACATTCGGCAACGAGTATATTTTCTTACTTACGATTAAGCTTGTAACGAGTAAGTAATTGTTACTCGAAAACTGTAACAAGTACTTGTAGCGGCGTTACCTTTTACTCGTTACAACAACCCTGGCCATGACAAACCTTCATACTCCTACCACACCAGCCCAGCATCACTATCTGCCTCTGTGATACAGTTGAAACGCACTTGCAAATTCCATTATCTCGCATTTGAAAGCGACAAAAGTCGGATGGAGCCGTGAAAATTGATTTAGATTTTTATTGCCTTCAACAACTGAAAGAACACTGGACACATTTCTGTTGAAGACAAAGAAGATACGCAGTGTCCTGAAAATTTGCATACCAGCCTAAATTAGAGTACTGTTATTTGCAAAGAAACATCTGTATTGCAATAAAATTTAGTGTAGAGTCTAGTGTCGTGAGGGACACTGAAAAAGATTGTGGTGTATTTATTTTGTCNTAAATTCTACAATTTTGGAGCCATTACACCTTGGTGAGTGATAGTATACATTGTGCGATCCTGGCCCTGTAACTAATCTGTACTTTTTTGTGCCTTTTCAGCCAACCTGTTTCTAACTACTCAACCTTTTGTTGTAGCTTTTCAGGAATTGTGATGATGCCTACGGATTTTTAAAGTCCATACTCTGTGTTACAGTATCATACTGTGAACATCCAGTGTGACTTTACGAACGGGTTAGCACTTTCGGCTAATACCGCATGCGTGACTATAAGTGAAAATCATGTTCAACGTTGATTACCCTGTTGAGAAACTCAGCCTTCGCCCCTGACTCACACAAAAGTAACGAAAAAAGTAACGAGTAATTGTGTAATTGTTACACAAACATTCGGCAACGAGTATATTTTCTTACTTAAGATTAAGCTTGTAACGAGTAAGTAATTGTTACTCGAAAACTGTAACAAGTACTTGTAGCGGCGTTACCTTTTACTCGTTACAACAACCCTGGCCATGACAAACCTTCATACTCCTACCACACCAGCCCAGCATCACTATCTGCCTCTGTGATACAGTTGAAACGCACTTGCAAATTCCATTATCTCGCATTTGAAAGCGACAAAAGTCGGATGGAGCCGTGAAAATTGATTTAGATTTTTATTGCCTTCAACAACTGAAAGAACACTGGACACATTTCTGTTGAAGACAAAGAAGATACGCAGTGTCCTGAAAATTTGCATACCAGCCTAAATTAGAGTACTGTTATTTGCAAAGAAACATCTGTATTGTAATAAAATTTAGTGTAGAGTCTAGTGTCGTGAGGGACACTGAAAAAGATTGTGGTGTATTTATTTTGTCAACATTCACACGGTCTCCAGGCAAGGCCATGAACTTTTTGATCCATCCTCTTAGTAAGCGGAAAATGACTTTCCTGGGGCAGTCAGTTCACATGGTATAAATAATTCATCACCCGTTGATGTATACCCTGTACATGTATATATATATCTTGCCATACATTTTACCCTTGGCCCCTGGTCTACTTTTAATACCTCTTTCCAAGTGAGCAGCCCGGTTTATTCTTTTGTTTTGTTTTGTTTTTCTTTAAATTACTGAATATTTTTTGGTATAATTATGTGAATGGGGGCTAGAGGGGGGATGGG
>JAWQUT010000072.1:31370-50207 GCA_033807755.1 Ellobium chinense
AAAAAAAAAAACAAAACAAAACAACAACCGGGTGCTGACAACAGTTAACATGTGATTAGAGATCTCCCCAGACCACTATAAGACTCCGATGTCGCGCTTCATTCAGTCTCTTTCCAACGCTGAACTTGACGAACGTCCATCTCTGAAGACAAGCTAAGTACAAACCACAAGGCGATCTCGGGTCACTGAAGAGTGAATTTACACTGGAAATGGATGAGGTTAGCGGTCAGGTGAGCCGAATATGTTTAATGTATAATTATGGTATAGATCTGGACTAGACCAAGAGATGGGCTTAATTTGTTTTCATCGCCAGTGATTTCCTAGTTTTACAATATCCTCTGACCACCTTGTTAGCCCCATATGGCTCTTATTGGTATAGGTAGGTGCTTTTCACGCATACGCACGAAACTAACGAACATTATGCTTCAAAGTATATTGGAATCTGTGCGCGGACATCGCATTTTGACTGGTAACCCACCAGTGTCACTGTTCAAAGAATGGCAGACTAGTCTAGATCTATCAGGTAGACTGTAGATTCTACCAACATGAGCATACCTGGAAAACTGCGAGCGATTTGGTTGTTGGAATTTCGGTTTACTTCAAACATACACACACTTTTGGCATGATCTTCAAGGAAAATCTGTAGTCTTCGTGATAGAAGGCCCATCCACCGAAGAGTCAGTACCTTTCCTCCAACAGATCGGCCAACTGGCTAAGTGCTGATTAAATTTGGATTATTTCTTTAGTCCTTAAAAAAAATTTAGATTTATTTCATAGGGAGGAATTTCATATTTCTAACAGCATCAAACTCATGCAAAGTTTGAATGTATTCCGCAGGATATTTTTTAAATGTAGGTCTCTTTCCCCTTTTTCCACAGGCGATGCACACGGCCCCATGACAAGGAAACCAAGCTGCGGGTTAGAGTCGACGTGTAAGTGTAGGTGAGTGTCATTTTATGATTTTGGTTGACTCAGAATCATGGAATTTACTTGAGAGGAAGGAATTCCAAAAGACTCGCACCCCTAACTTGAGTGGAATCAAGCCTACTAGTACAACCCAAATGCTACTCTTTGCCCTACTTCCTAGCCCTATCCTCAAGCTCTAATCTATCATGACAAGGGCATTAATCAAGGCAAGTCCCTAACTTAAGTCGGACGAGACCGGAGCAACAGATGCGAGTCTCATTCGGAATTCCTTCCCTCTTTTCTTGGTGGGGTGGGAGGAGACCGGATGTGGGGGAGGGGGCTATTTAATATTCTGCCCATGTTGTCGTACAAGGTTGTATTTCACTAATTAGATCGTGGACAAATTTTGGTTCACTTTTTTAAAAAGTAATTTAGAGGGTGCGGATATTGGGATTTTGTGGTTTCCACGCATAAGCCCAATAATCTACGATTTTGTGGAACTGAAAAATGCCTCTGAAAATTTCACTCCAAACTGAAATACAATATAATTATTCCCAATAGTTTACTGAACTCCCATACATTCAAGGATAGTAGACGCGTTGTTTATCAGTTCATTCTTGGCATCTTTTTTTCAAGTCATGTGAGTTACCAGGTACATGCATGGGGACACAGAATTAGTCTACAATCTGAAGAATTTGAAAGCCTTGCTATTTTGAGGAATTAGGCTTCATATCACTAAAACCATTCTATACAAACAGGCCCATCGTTTTCTCTAATATCAGGTATATGATATACAGAACTTAATTAAGCATGCCGAATGGAAACAAAAAAGCATACTTTATGAGGTTACTTAATACCGAGGTCCACCTATGAAATGATATAATAGAATAATAATAAATCAATGCATGAGAATAATAATAAATAAATGCATGAGAAACTCATAAGGTATACTTTAAAAATACTTAAAATGAGGTTCCATTATACAGCGTAAAATATGAAGGCTGACAGTGACAACGCGAATTTTCAACCGGGTCTAATACTATCGTTCCTTGATGTTTCTGTAGGTGGAGCAGACACCAGCCTGAGAACCAGGACTCGCTCGGTCATCGGATTTGGAGGATCCTGAAACCAAACGTGGAGACTTCTCTAGTTGACCAGTGTAGGGAGACGCAGATCACAGCAGCCTGTCAGAGTAGATGGTCATCTGGACAGCCAAGACATGTCACCATACTGCAGGTCACTGACTGTTGTGTTGATCAATTTTGTGATATTAGCTAGACGTCTAGTCACATTTTAAGTCTCATAAATTAAAAACTTAACAGTATGAGATCAGTGCTGGTCAAGTCCCCACAGGCTTCAGAAATTCATTCCTTTTCCGTCTCTTCCCTCTTGATCTAACTCGAAAGTTTCTTAATTACCTATTAGAATGTTCCTCTTAATGCATAATCTGAAAGACTCCGCCTTTAAGTTTGGTTTCCTTAGCTATGTTCCTAGTTATGCCCAGATTTTTAATTAAATCGATAATGTGTATCATCAGTGAGTCCGGTTACAGGGGCGCATCATTACTGTACTCATTAAACTAGAGCTAGATTAACTCTTCTTCCATCTCTTCCGCCCGTAATGATCACTATTATGAAAGCAGCAAGAACTGCATGTAGTATAAACCTAGACTAATATTGTGAAACGGTAAAATCCCCTATTTGTATCTGGAGTTCCTGGCTTTCCCTAACACTTTTGGTCTAGATCAATCGAATCTATTTTGGCCAAGTTAACAACTAAATCACATGACCTGTTTAGGTCAGGCGGCTGTGGCTTTATCACTTCGAGCCAAAAAGTTTTGACTTTAAAATACACAAGACCATGTCACAGTCTAGACCTCAAAGGCAAGTTAAAATCGAACTCAGGGGAAAAAATGTACATTTCTCAATGTCGTCAGTGCCTAATACATAGAGGTATAGCACATGGGAATGGTCATTACTTCTGTGAGCTGAACGTGAGATACTTGAAACAGGATGCAGTGAACTTGATGTGTTCCCGTAAACTTCCCAAGATATTCTAGCTGGTCTTTCTATAGCGATTTTCGCCCTCACAGATCTAGCAGTGATGATACACCTGGCTCACTTCTTGTCTCGTGTTCTGAACATAGCGTGGACCCTGTTGTAAATCTATGCAGATTCTTTTGGTCTGACCGTGTTCACGTATCTAGGTACAAAAGATTCTGTACAGTTCTCTGGCTCAGTATTGTTAACGCTGCACAGGAAAAGGGATTGACGGGAATGGGGCAGGTGGGGACAGTCAAACCCATGCCATATCTACAAGCAGTATTTTCTACTGCCCTTCAACTAAAGCAAAAATAATGATCAGACCAATCGATGAATTAGGCCTCAAAGCGACATACGACAGTTAACACGAGACACCGGGACGAGAGGAGAGCTGCTGTGCGAAAAGCCTATTTTATTTGATCACAATCTTCCAAATAATATGCTCGTGTTTTGCTATGAGATTGATAGACCCACTTTTTGTTCCTGTAGATTACTATATTACTACTGAAGAAATATTTATCATCTCTAGAGATGGGCTTCCAAAAATTTCCAAGAAAGAACGGATCCAGATTTTAATGCGATTAGAATTTCAAGAATTGCACACCGAGCTACTCATTTAGACAGGCTAGTTTTTATTTCTTCTTTCGATCATTGGCGTACTAATCAGTCAGTTACCATTGCAGATAAATTCCGAACGTTTTTTACAAGTTTTTTTTCTTTTTTTGTAACAGCAATTCGGGTTCCGTGGGGTCCTTGTGTTTTAAAGATAATGAACAGCGACCGATATGCACTGTTTAATGGCACTTCCTTAGAACAGCAAAGTCTCGTACGACCAAACAACTACCTAATATACACATGCAAAGTGCATTGTTCTGATGTAGCATCACAGAAACAAATACAATCCTAACGCATACAAAGAAATGTGGATGCAGACTTGTCGATGCAAGTTTTCTTAAATGATTCTCTTTTTAAACATGCAGAACTGAAGCGTTATAAGCGGTGGTGTGGATCAAATAGTTCTTGGCCTGAGGGAGGGGTGAGACACAGCGGAAAGATAGTGGTGGTTTGGGAACGGGGCACTCATGCTAAGATTACATGGAAGAAAGTACGCAAANCCTATTTGAGGAGTAGGGACACATTCTGCGTGTTTACGCCATTATCAAAAACCTATTAAAACCTGAGCTCTATTATGAAAGCTCAGTCTGCATCCAAATTCTTCTTCCAAACTTCAGCTTCACTTTTTATTTTCTCAGCACCGAGCTCACGCATGTATCTGCACTGTTACTAACACTGTCCGGCCGGCCGGCATATATTTGTATTTGTGATGCTTCTTTGAACTATCGCACTTGTGCATAAGATTAATGGAAAATGGATCAGATGGGCAATATAAATGGCTACACATGCTGGCAAAAGCATGGCTTTCTTTTCTAGTCCACAGTGCATATTTTTCGTTGATCACAATGAACGAGGTGTCACAATGACAAAATGTTTTGGAATGAAATTAAGTTCGCTGAATTGATAGTTGATAAATGGTTATTTAAATAAAAAAAAACGTGCAATAACTTGAAGAGAAACTTGAAAAACGCCTTGTCCACGCAATTCTTGAAATTCCATTCTATCTGGCTAATAATACTGTCAACAGAGTAGGTGCCAGACTGGCGTGTTCACGAAATAGTTAGGAGGGTATGGTCCCGTCATAGCAAAAGTTTGGAAGCCTTGCATTCTCCTATTGAAAGATTGTTTATCAGAAAAGTGATCCATTTACTTTATTAAACGTGTATCCATTACGCACTACAACTGTTAACAAGTACTACAGTTCTTCGATACTTAAAAACCTGAAACTGAACTCGCATTTAGTGCATATGTGACATGGCGCAGTTAATGTTTTTCTTAAGTTAGTAATTCAAGTCTCTTTCCTTTCCTTCCGTTTAGTTAACGGCGACTGTTTAAGAATATGCAAGTCTTACTGCACTTGGTATAATGACGTCATTCTGTTATTCAGTAAAATATTTCATGAGTTTTTTTAAATAATCAGATCAAGATTTAGAGCTCATTCTGTACTCTCAAAGAACTATCCTTAAATAACCCCATCGTTGGAACTCTGTTTGGAATTTAGCAATATCACGGCTGAGGAGGTTAAATTATAGTGAAAGGGATTGCAAGCTCTGAGTAAAAAGGGAGCTGTAAAAAGGGAATACGTGCCATTTGTATGAATATACGGTTTTGAAAATTTATCCAAAATCACCATCTTTGGAAAATTCACAAGTTACAAAAGTGTGAAAGGAAGCTCCCATTAGTGCCAGGAAAATGGTGCAAACGAGTCGTAACCTCAAATGTACTGATGGACACGCTTTTTGCTTATTGCCTCTGTTCATAGAAGAGACAACAGTTGAGTCCCAACCCGCCTGTCTTTACAATGAACAATGATACACCGTTACCAAAAAGGCATTAAAGAGCTTCAGCCACGTTCCCGTCATGGTCTCTCAGGGGAGATCGGGGACCAATATGGAAGTCATTAAGTTTGGATTATGTTCCTCGCTATATGCAAAAAAAAAATAGAATCCATCAAATAACAAAATAGTGGGACTCAAAAGTAGTTCCACTTGCGCCGTGTTTGGGAAGACTGGCAATGAATGAAGAGAACACCAGAAAAGGCAGTATTGAGATGCAAAAGGGATCATGTCAAGTTTATTGCATCCTCTTTCCAAACATATTGTAGACGGTACAAGACAGTAAACATCTTCACGGGTATTACTCAGTTTTGCCCATGCTTCTGTAAGTAGTAATAAAAAGCAGCTGCTGAATGTTGTCTCCTTAACTTTACTATTGGAACCTAGAATCTTCCACAGACATCTTGCGGCCTGGATTCGGATGTCAAAGCTACTCAAGATACTGACAAACATAAGATGAATTCTTAAAGATTTAACCATTCACCTATTTTTTTTTTCCCGAGTATATAAATAATTCCGTCTTTGTGTTCTGTATAGTGCTTCAAGCGATCTTCATCGTAGACTAACCTTTCTTTTTCAAAATATGCTCCCAATTTTTTTTCTCATCCTGCCCTTACCCCCTCCCCAACAAATCTGTGCTAGATCATAAAAACAAAGTCAGCTGTTAAAACGCAATAGCGACCTATAGGAATTGACCGGAGAAAGCTGAGAACTATGTGTAATCTACAGCTGAGCTAGGCTAAAATAATTTCATTGTCTGAAAGAAAAATCCTCAACATTGTACATAATCTTACCGTTCAAAACTGAATTGACAAGAGTACAGAGCCATGAACACCGGATCTGTTTTGTCGAACTGTTTAATTAATTTCTTAATCTGAGTGGCAAAGGGTTCAAGTGAATAACGTAACACCTCTCCCCGTGCCACTGGAAGAAATATTTATCACTCCTTCCTGTCGTTTACGAAGATCTTAAACTTATGTCTCGTAAATTCTCATATTTCTCTCAACATTCTCAAAAGGAACGAGAATAGACAGTACAAAATACACGTTCCAGTTTATAGGTGCATTAAAGAGGAACATTCAACACACACGCGCAACGAGAGTCCCTCACTTTGTATAATATCGAAAGCTTACTTAAGAACTCAAGCATACAGGTGCCCTTTGAAAATGTCATTTTATGAGCTCTCACTGGGGGCGCTTGTAACTTTAATTTTTCGGGGACGTTTTTAAATTCGTGAGCCGAGAGTTGATAACCAGTGAACCCTTTATCATTTAAATCATATACCTCATTACCATACTATATCATATACCTCATTACCATACTCTTGTAATTTTTTTGCCCTTAGTCATTTTACAAAAGGATGACTACGAAAACTACAGGTGATGAAAAATATTATCAGAATGCTGATCAACGCCTGTAGATGGTGGCGGCACTGTATGCTCCCTAATGGAGTTGAAATTGTCTTTGAGTGATCTGGTCCGTCATAGTGACAACATGAAATCGTTTGAACTGGCATTGCATTGTTTATGAGGTATAATAATAAGCCTATCATAATGCTGGCCTTACTGGTCCTGGGGCCACAAATTCACAAGCCTGGTTCAATAATTCATCTGCAGACTCGTAAATACTTCAAATATACTCTCATGCCTTAGTATTGATACTGTGCCTTCCAGCCTTCCACAGCTGTGATGCCGTTACTTCCATTCATTTATAAAGATGGGACTTTCCTGAGACTATGAGAATTGAAATGACACGTATCAAACATCTGGTAAAGTGATGTGGTTTTTAAACATACTGCCATGACTTTTTCATTCAAGTTCTTATTTCAGGAGTCGTTACGGAATTCTATACTACCTTGCAGAGTGTTGGTCGGATTTCTTTGAATTCCTAATGTGATTATGATTTGCAGTCTCTACCAGACTTGTGAAATCTGAGGCAGGACAATTTTAATTTTGAATTTACTTATTGATCATTCTATGCATTGTGGTCTTTAGTTCATTACTGGGGTTTGTTTCCACGTCTTTCATGTACAAGTCATAACATTCTAGCGAGGTTCTCCTGTATAAATAGCATGAATGTGTCGCCTCTTCATAATGAAGAATGCCTGTCAATGGTGGGCTGCACTGAGTGAACGAACCAGGACAGTTTTATGATTTGTTTGCATTTGTCTGCATTTGTCTGCAGCTCTAGTGAAGTGTCAAAGTCGTATATGATCTTTTCAAGTGTAGGATCTCCTTGTTTTTCGCTACAGTGACCCACATTCTTGTTCTTGACACAGTCTGTTTTATTCCCTTCCTTTCTGTCCTCTTTTCCCAGCAGATTCTCTTTTCCTATCCATCTCTTCTTCTACGCTGCCATTTACCTTCTCCATCGTCGGTGTTTCCTTCAAGCGTTGCCAACAGAGTACAAGTGTCCCGTTGTTTCTGTGCTGATTCCGTGTTTTGTATCGACCTCCATTTTTCTTTTAAAAGGCAAGAAGTAATCGGTCCAAAAGGTTACACGTGCGCAAATCTTTTTCCTACGTAGCCGAGGTCAGATTAAGCAACTGTGATGACGATCTCAGAAATAGTGTTATTAAACACTCTCGTATCTTTCATTCACAAGCGCCTTTGTTGCCGCCATCTTGTCCTGGCTTTGAACCACTACTAATGCTTGCATTCCGATTTTCTGCTACTCTTCTCATCATTTCCAGACATCCTTAAGCAGAATCAGTCCTCCGACAGTAGATAACACTGGCCTAAAGTCGCAGAGATTGAGAAAAACAATGTAAGGTCCAACCATGTACAGAGGAACAGAAAACACGTCTTCACAGGCAAGGGAAGTAATCATGGTACAACATCTCCTTAACTATGGTATGTTAGATTGACGCAATGTAAAATGTATAAAAGCTCTTCAAGAAATGTTCCAATACTTTGCTCATAAGCTATGCCGAAGACGAAATAGGTTCTTTATTCCGATAACTTTCTACCACTACATATAATCTATCGTTTTATGCCGAAGACTTAAGAATCAAGTAAACTTTATAGATCGGAAAATTAAAGCACCTCGCTTATTATTCATATTCCTTGGTCTATTTAAAATAAATCCCTTGCTATTATGAAGAGCAGTGCCTTAGTGGGCTGAGAAAATGACTGATAGATCTGGGCTGCTGGGTAATGTAGCATGAACAGGAACTACCGGTACTTGGATGTGAGATTCATCAGTCTGAATATCTCAATGGGGAAAAGTCAACTCGGCATTAATTTTTGTACTTGACGTTTCTCTCGGATTACGGCTTAATTTGTGTAGTTACCATTCAGATATCCATATCATGTCTGACACCTTAAAATTTGAATTGTTCTATTTCGAGGACAAATAGTGAAATTACATCACGTTGTACTACTATATATATTACCCCGCAATATAATAGGTACAATAATGTAGTGAGTTTGTTCCCTTACACATTTGCCAGCTGAAAGTTTTCTAGATAGCGCTTTCCGGAAAATGTATCTGGCCTGTAAAATTCAGTATTCACTTTCAACAGAATGGAAACAATAAATGGAATAGTTTTCTGTCTGGTGCAATTTATTTTTTTTGCACACTTCTGCGGCCTCTCGTGAAGTTCAGTCCATACAGTACCAGGTACAGTTAAGCTTAGAGTAAAAAGGAAACTATAATTGATTTTAAATAATACATTATCTAAACCAAGTAAAATTCAGAGACCGTTGTCTTTTAGTCTCGGGATTTCTTTCGTCTTTCAGGCTTTACGCTAAGCTCATAAGGCCATGTGTGTTTGTTACCGCTACTTACAACCAAAGCGGTGGATCTGATAGTGAATGTCGTAGTGGCAAGAAAGAAATAGTGGAAGCGAGTGAGCTTGCATTTTTGGGAGGGAGGGGTGAGGGAAGAAGAGTCACGAGCCGGTGCTGTCGCAGAGCTTTTAAGGCAAGTCAGTTTTTGTTTCCATATGAAATCTATCAGTCATGTTTCCATATGAAATCAATCATAGTCATGTTTCCATATATATGAAATCTGTCAGTCTTTAAGGTTTGTGTATTCAACTCACGGGCTGGGCGGTTTACGCTGTAGTGTCTTTGGGAAAGACATTTCGCTTCCCTTTCCTCACTCGACTCGGGTGTAAATCAGTACTTGGCTTTAGAGCTTGGGCGACCAGGGTGCTGCACCGCAGGCGACTAGCAATGACTTTGTGTATTTCATTTGTAATCTGTGTATTTGAATTATCAGAGATGTGTAAAACGTTATGACATCGTAAACAAATTTCTCTATCGTGGAAATGAACGTATATCTTTTCATTTTTTTTTTTAAACCAGCAACTGTTACGAAAATTCTGAAATTCTGACAGAGGTTGATTTAACTAGGTTAAATTAAAGTAGCGGCAACACATGTGCACTGTATAAGAGAAGAAATGAAACCTTATATTGCCAGCATTTTTATTAATCAGTAAGTAGCATAGAACTAGCCATCTTGGTTGCTGTAGTCCCGTGCGTGCTTCTGATGCAGCATCACATACCAAACTAACCAGTCGAAGAAATCGGATGCAGACTTAACAACTTCGGTTTCGGTCTTATTACAATGTTTGCACTTCATTTGAGACACAATGGTCAGTGGCGTGGCAAATATTTTGGTAACTGGGNGGGCAGGGGCGGGGGCGGGAGAGAGGGAAGGAGGGTAATGAAAGGGACATTTGTTTGGGATGCTCCTGCAGCAGGGACGGGTTGATGGGGCAGTCAATGGGGCACCTCTTTATTTACTGGGGACACCGTCACCTCCCCTTTCACTCTTCAATCTCCATATCTGTGCCACTTTGAACGAAAAACTTAAAGTCAATCTGATCAACATAGTATTAAGTTCTCTGCATCCGATTTCGACTTCGCATGCGTTCTTCATCAGCACCAATTGAGCTCTTGCATGTTTCTGCACTCTTTACTAACACCGTTCACTTGCATGTCGGCCGGCTGGTTTGTGATGCTCCACAGAAATATTGCATTTAACTGTTTGCACACCATATTGGTGGGGAGGGGGAGGGGAATAAGGATTGGCCTGTGAAAGTAATATAGCATAGAGTTTGTGTTGACAACTCACTTTGTCCGTGTACAGTGCACTCCTGTCGCTGTGTTAGTCATTGTAGAAATCAATATGAAAATACGTAATGTTACAAATGAAATGCATAACAGTCGTTGCTGGTCGCCTGCGATGCAGCGCCTCGGTTCCCCCAGCCCTAAAGCCAGGTACTCATTTACGCCCGAGTCGGGTGGGGAAAGGAGAGTGAGGTGAGGTATATTTCCCAAGGACACCACTGCGTAAATGTCCCGTCTACTAATCGAACACAAAAACCTTAAAGTTAAAGACATAAGTTTTCAATGTTTTAGTACGACTCACAAACCACACTGTCATGCAGCCTCCCGCCGTGTCTTTAAATGTAACTCTGTGGCCCAAATCCTACCTTTCATACAGTGAAGGCGCGCATAATATTTGTATGTTCCACTGACAGCAATTGGAGATCATTAAGAGAAATTGAACAGACTTTCAGAAGAGCAAGAATCGAGTGCTTTGACCCGGATTCCGGCTTGTAACTTTTCACACCTTTTATTTTTGAACTCCTAATTCTGGTTCGGATGCCTCTCTAAATTTTTATACAAAGAATTAATGCTTTAAAACTTTGCAAACTGGAATTGATGTAATCATGGGTTGACGTAATTAAGCAGTTGAAAAGATTTGCGTGGTTTTGTTTTTAAGGTGCAAACATGAGAATTAAGTTGTATCTCACAACGCAAGGGCTATCAGAGAATCTGTTGTAATTATCCAGTGAACGGTATATATTCTATGTAATCAATATGTACATGTGGCTGCACAATATCAGCACCAAATATTTAAACATTTTGAGAGACCTGTGGTATACTGTGCCAGTTATGGCATACAAATCATATAGCTTAACCATCCAGCAGACCTGAACTTCCAGACTCGGTCGCATTACATTATTACACAAATAGCCTAGTTTTAGACCACATTAATCCATCGATATGAATTTTTTGTCATACACAAGTGTTAAGTAGAAAGGCGTTTCCTCAGGGCGCTTGTCATGTAAAGCCTGTTTATTTCATCGCGAAACCACCTAGACGCTGTCCCATTAAAATCTTATCATGCCGCAATTTTTATTACTGCCACATTGGATAGTGATGTAAAATTTCGAAAATTCTAAATAGGTTTTATAAAATGCCATTTATGAGTACCGTCCGCTGTTATTTTAGGTTTTCATGAAACTTCCTTCCCCTTACCTTGTCACGTTTGTGTTTGGATGCATTGGCTTTGTCAGATTCAGTGTCTGCTATGATATGCGGCTTAGCGTTGATAAAGCTGCTCTAATTGTCTTGAAATTCAGACGCTGCGCTCCTGTAATCCTGTACACTTTTTGCCTTTTATAGATTTTGCGTCTTCACAGTTGTCGTTCTGAAGTTGGGTTGAAGAGGTCATTTCATTCCATGAGTTTCTATTCTGGGTATTTCTAGTGCACCAAGTATGTGTGGCTAGCACTGTCAAACAGCCCTAGAATGAATGGAGCATCCCTGAGTGGCTCATTGTGACGTTACTGGGTGAACTTAATGACATGTTTAGTGTACTCTTGTCTTACATGAAGTCGTTTCATCAGATTAAGTTTCTTCTTAAAGCACATTAGTCACACGGGGCCGTCCCGCTATGAAACATCTGAAATTCGTGAATCGGGTATTTTTTAAAATTTCAGTTCAAATTTTTACGGTTGTTGCTGGTAATCCTTTATTATATGAATCCCCAATTCACGCGCATGGTTTTTGGATGCCTTTGACCCATAAGACCCACTAATTCTTCTTAGGTTATCATGGAGTCTGCTGCTTCGGGTGTCTGTGTGTCTATCATAGAAATTCTCATCTCAAGCAAGTCTGTTATTGCCAGAATTATTACTGTTCTTGTTTAAGTTCCAGATCTGTCTCAAGCTTTTCTGTAATCGCTAATCACCCCTCCCCCTTTTCTTTCACCCCTGCCTCCAGACACACACACAACCTATTTACCTCACGAGATTTTCTTTAGTGATGGGTGTGACTAAAAAGAGGGATTGGAGGGGATAGGAGAATCTGTTTTGACCATTAAGCTGAAATGATTTGTCGGGTTCACTTTTAATCAGCCACGTTCTGCAATTAAAAGATCGCATACGCTTATTACTTGCCCCCTTGGGTATACAAATCATATTCCTATAAGCTGCAAAGTTCCCTAGTCAAAGTTTTCAGAAGTTATAGCAGTCATTTTTTTAAAAAGAGAAATCGCTGGGATCAGTACTGTCGGTGTGCTTTCATGATTTCGCGCTAAAATAGGCTGGAGTTTGGGAGGGAAGCGGATTGGGGGTGGGGATGTGGAATATGCATGACTATATCTCCGAGCTGTGACAGTGATATCGATAGTCCTGTCCCGGCATAAGAAAATTGTGGTATGAGCCGTTGTAATTTTAACTGATATAGACTATTGTATATATAGTATTATTTTCATAAACATGAATCTCAAACATATTTTTTTTTCTTTCCATGAATGTGAGACTTAGTTCGTGTATGGAAGAGCTGCAGTCCGTGGGCCAATACAATACAATGCTATGGCAACTACTACCATGGGCATTCTTCATTTTGGCAACAACTGTGAACGTTTCACCACATCAAATGCACCTACCCTCATAACGGCCTTTTTAAGAAGAACCAAGCAGGGGAAGCTGAGATACTATCTCCCTATTACTGGATTCAGCAGTCTGGCGAAAGAACTTCAGGAATGCAGGAGGAATGCAGGAAAGAACAGCATGATCTGCAGACCAAAAAACTACCACCGGACTAAACTGACATTATTAGACATTGAACAGCTGATATATCATTGACTTAGCACTGCAACACAAATGGACCACGACTAGCAATAGTTACAGAAACTTGTCTGTGACCCGTGTGAAACACCTGAAATGTAGCTTTAAACAGTGTCCATCAAACATTTGTGAAAAGAAAAACTAATGGAAACTGCATATTATTTACAGCAACGTTTAGCGAATATTTTTGTATACTTTGCTACTCAACAGAATTTAAAGGTCACCTGTTATATCCGGTACAGGGAGACATAAAAAAAAAAGACAAATGTAGGTCTTGGTCTACTTATAAAATTTAACGTATCACTTTCAGGTTTACTGAAAACAATCCGTTCTCTACAGATAACATTTTACAGTGAATTAAAACTCCTGTCAGACTGTGGAAGAATATCTTTTGGAATAGTTTAATTTCAACTTGATATTTTAAAATCTTACCCGCACTGTAAACTTACAGGTGAAGTCTTTTTGAGTCGTAAATTTTGTCTGTAAAATATTTTGTTTTTTAAGAGAACAGTTTCTTCTAAATACATGTGAAAATGTGAGGTACGGCCTTGATTTCAATGAGGAACTCTATCTACAATGATCCGAGAGTAGCTTGTTGTTTTGAAATATTCTTAAACTTGACTGGTTCTATTTAGAGAGAGTGGGGAAGATATGCACAAATTCAGTGAGGGAATTCTTTTAATGTTAAGACAGGCAAGGTATGTTCATGGAGGGAGAAACTTGTGCACTGGTTGGTAGAAACGTATCGGGAACTCCCTTCATAGACACTCCGAGGTTCAGAGTTCTCGACGCTTCCACCAGACTTTGCATGTTCCGTCCGTGAACAGAACTAAATAGGTTAGCGCTAACGAAATCTCTTGTATCTGGGTACTTTCCCTCCTGAGTCTCGGAGATCGTCTCGGTGAAACCAGTGTTCGATAGTCATTTTGAATGTGTCAATTTTTTTTTTCAGTGTTTTCACTTATGCATCTTAGGGTAATTAGCTTTGGTGATGACCATGAAGATGACCCATATTTCACTTCAGTCTCTAACTTGAGACATTCCTTTAACATAATTTCCACTGCGAATTTTGGGTGCATTTCCATCTATAGACATTAGATGTCAAAAGTGAAGAATAAGACATAGAAGTATTATGTCTTTGAGTCTTGTAATTTGAAAGATGAATGAAATAATTTCTTTGGTCCATACGAAAATGCACAAATATCTTTCAACCATAGATTCTATACAATGCTAGTTCAGTTACCTTTATGATAGTTACCTCTATGATAGGTTGTTTACTTGGCTTTTCTTTCCCTTGCCATGATCTGTAACTAGTTTTGGCAACAACTATTTTTATATAAAAATGTCTTTAGAAATTTTCTTACTGGATTATATTGCCTTGAGCAGTCTGGAATTAAAATGTCACATCTGAATACAGACATGGTGGTTTGGTTTCACACGGGAAAAGTTGCAAGTTTTAACTTCAGGCATAATCAAATCTTTATGGAACTGGTATCTCTCCTGTGTAAGACCAAGTAACTCTACTCTCTGTTTAAATAGGATGATTGTTTCTTGACATATATTCAGGTCAGCAGGGCCTGTCAATATTCTACTTATATGTACCAGTTTCACACGGAATTCTATTTTCACAAAATAATTCTGAAGTTAATATCTTTTGAGAGAGGTAACATAGAAACCTCAATACTACGCTTAACATTAACCTTAAGGCATTTTCTGAATCGGACACCTGTTCAGATGTTTAAGTAGGTTTAAACTGTAATATGTAGGTCAAATGCAGGGACAGTTGTCATTTCAGTTGAGAGCTTATGCATTAACATATCTGTTACCATCGTAAGAATTACATAAGTGCTTCGGTGAGGAATGCACCCTTAGTAACGTTCAACATGCAAAGTTCATGTCATTCTTAAGATGGTAAGAGCTCTAATTGTTAATGTGCAAGGTCTCAACTAATAATTTATCACAATTATGTGATAAAATACTACACCTGTCACTTGTTTCTAAAATTTCGGTGGTACAAATTAATTGCATGAAAGAGTCAGTCCAAAATGTACTCAAGTGCAGAACAGGAGTTCTTTAAGTGTTTTATCAGCTTGGGTCTCTCATGGATACCAATACTCTCAATGTCTGAATCGTCAGGAATGTTTAGTCTCACATCGATATTCAGTCACGACGCTGTCACCAGACTTCAATATGTTATTATCCAGAGTCACACATCGGCTGATTAACACTGTAGGAGCTCACTGTTTGCATTTGAGCTCTTTTGTCACAGTTCTTCATAATTTGTTCATTAGTTCTGCGGACTGATAAGGCTCCACTTCATATTATTTCTTGATATGATTTTGCCTGTCCTGATTTCACCGTGCTCTCATCAATGAGACATCTTTATAGGGTGTCCAAGAAAGCCACTCACTGTGTGATTTTCTTGAACACCACCATATTCAGTGTTGTCAATTTAAGAGCATGGCGAAATGAGGAATGCATACTCTTAACGGGTAAAACTGATGCCACCAAGAATTTTTGTGCTATCTGAAATATCAGGTGCAAAATGTATGAAAATGGACAAAAGGCAGGTTTGCCTGTATCAAATTTTGTGGTTCCCAGTCAATGTTCGGCTACTCGTCTTAGTCTCACGGCAAGATCTGACGGTCATAACGTCACTGCCTCATTGTATTTTCCTCATCCAGTTCATGTCACTGACTTTGGATAATTTTCAAGATCATTTTGTCTGTTTGTAACCGTCAGGTATCGATGTGAATTCACGACAAATAGCACAGCAGACATTGCCACAAGCTTGAAGAAACGCTTACACTGGCATTCTGTGTCTAATTTGTGTTTACCATGAACTGGCTTGTAATGTCACTGATTTGATTATATCTAATTCGTAGTGAGTGGTCATACAACATTCCAAATTAATGCCCATATGTCCTTGTCATAAAACCTGAGCCCAAGACAAATCGTTACATACATGTCGTACTATTATAACAACACTAGAGGAAACAATACTCCTTCGCAGAATGTTTTTGTACTATATGCCCTAATATAGAATACCATGAACATGTATATTTGTACCATTCACGTTTTATCTACTCCCATAGAAACACCAGTGTCTTGTTACATGAAGTCACATCCAAAGTTACTATTATACTGTATTCTGATATTATGACTTCATCCCGTAATAATCTATTGATGTTTCAGGGCTGGTGGGGAAAAGGTGAAGGGTTTTATGCATTCATGATGTTCTGTAAACAGGCAGCTAACTATAGTACCGGTTTTTGAAATTGAAATTACAATCCCAAGCCACTGTAAATAGATGGTATTAGATGGTACCGAGGCATCTGGTTAGTATTTACAAATTGGTTAGTTTATATTACTTTATGATTATATGGACATACAATTTGATTAAAATCACAGCTGTCAGGCTTATAAAAAATCCATATTTGGTACACTATTTCTATAGATACCATGTGACTGGGAAATGTTATTCCTCAAAAAAAGTAATGTCTGATTGGTATAATTCAGTAATTTTTACACTTACTCGGACATAATAGCTGCATCGAATGTAGAGGAGTTAACGTTCTTGACTTCTCAAAGCATAGATGCGCCATCTTTTGCCCAAATTTAAGGATGGCGTGTTTAGGTCTTGAGTGATTGATAAAGTTAAAGCCTATTCGCTCGGAGCGGTCCAAAATGTTACAAATCTACTATTACAGTCGAGTTGGATTTTTCCAGTTGCTTCGCCATTTATCTTTGCATCCTTAATTACAGTGTGCTCTGTGTTTGAGCAACTCGCTCTAATTCATCTCTGATGCAATTCAGCATCCTATTTCGGTCATTCTGAGCTTTTCCTAAACACATTGCTATAGTAAAACCAAAATCAGTTTACTTGTGAAGGGTTCAGGTTTCAATGCTTTCATGTTCATCTGTAAAGGAGACAGTCCGGCAAACCATTTTTGTTCTTTTTGCTTGCAAATGTTGCCCATGAAACCCACCCACTCAAAAAGCAACACTGTATCCGTTCATTAATTCAGATGATGAATGTAATGATCTTTATGGTTTGTTTATACACTGGGGACCTCAACTTCTAAACTATGGCTTCAGTAGGCTGATACTCTATATATCACATTTCTTGTATATTCATCCAAATTATGTTTAGAATGGTAAGATACTGTGTCTAACTTTACAAAGCAGAATTGGGCTATTCATAACATTTTCGGTAAGGATGGCCTGGTTTGGCGTTGAGTGATTCGGTCAGTGTGGACTTGTTGGTTTCTCAAGCTGGCTGTGCAGTAACATAATACAAAAAGTTGTTTAAATGCCGAACGATATACTTGGGTTTTGCCAGTAATTGGCCTAGTTACTGGTAATAAACCAAAATTTTCCTTGCAAACTGAACATTGTAATCACTTTGTAAAATGTGATATGGGCAGATGTATTGGACCAGATATGCTCTGTAAAGATTTGTCTCGTTTAAATTAGTACTTTGTAAATGTATTTTATTACCGTTATTCTTATGACTACCGCTGTTCCCGAAAATCACCTGAAACTCTGTTCCTCCACGGCCTGCATCAAATAACCTGATCAGTTTGGGTAATTTCCGTGAGCAACGGAATCTCGCTGTCTTAGATTTTATTTGTGAATGAAATTCAATGCCATTGCATTTACTGTAAAGTTCTTTCCCAAAATGAGGCATATCTCGTTGGCATCAAGATCAGTCTAGCACCAAGATAATGTTCTCCTGTTTGGCATAAATGTCTCTTGAGACGATCGTTATTGTTAATCGCCTTACAGGAAAATACTTGTCTGTGGCGCTGAACTGGTCCTTATTTCCACAGAAAATAAGTCTCATTTTGTTTTATTGGTCACTGAAAACTCTTTGTCAGCCCACATTAAGTGGGCACACATTGAAGCCCTATAGCTTGAGTGGCTGAGAGCTTTCCGCTAATTTCTGATAAGCTTTGAATTTCTGCTGAAATTATGAACTATTTAATGATAGCTATAATTGTCTTTATTTTTATAACATCGTTAGAATGGAAATAACCCAAAGAATTGAATTTTCATTTAAGTGTAAGAGTACATAGTTTTCGAACATAGGATTAATTGTGGATGTAAATTATGGATAAAGAATACGGTTCTGGAAGGCTTCTTCCATAATAACGATGATGAGGAATAGTATTGTATTGAACAGAATGGGTTGTGCGTATGTAAGTTTCATTGAGAGCTTCATCTGAGAGCCTGTACATTAACGATGAGATCTCTAACTATCGTAAGAAATATGAGTGCTGAATGCAGCCTTGGTGTTGTTCAACACGCAAAGTTAATGTAGTTCTTACAATAGTAAGAGATCCCATCGTTATTAAATAAGCTCTCATATGCTACAAGATGTAATATGATGACTATATTATGTGACTGCCTTGTTGTGATTACTTTCATTAAAAGCACTATAACGTTGTGCTTTTTTCATGCGACTGCGTTACTCAGTTTGTTTTTCAGGTCAGTGAAAGTATTATTTTCATACAAGTATTCTTTCACTGTATCAGATCTTTCTTCCTGTTTACCTGTTTACCTGTTT
>JAWQUT010000072.1:52129-67786 GCA_033807755.1 Ellobium chinense
TTGTTGTTGTTGTTGTTGTTGTTGCTGTGGTTATTGCTGTTGTTGTTGTTGCTGCTGCTGTTGCTGCTGCTGCTACTGCTGCTGAGAACATGACATTTAAAGTCTGAACACCGGCTTACCATTATTTTGATATGGCTGATTCATTTGCTTATGAATGTTACTGTCAAAGGGGCGAAGGTACTAGTATTAGTAATCACTGGTGACAGCACTGTTCACTGTTGGGTAGGCCAGGATTCCTTGTTTCTGATATTATGATCAAAGTGGCCCCCACAGAGAAGCAGCTTCCACTTCACAGTTTTATGGATTAAACACATGTAGGTTTAACCATCATCACCATAAGCTGTTAAAAGCAAAGAGACCACGTGTTAAAAAGTATTATTACATTGAAGAGTAGGAATGTGAGCCCTATATTATATCATCTTGAAACTATGCTAGTGGCACCTTCATATAATCATTGTCAAAAGTCAGTTTTGGGAAGAGAGTCCGAAAACCAGGTGTTCAGTCTTAACTTTGATACAGTTCCCAACTGTTTACACATACACGGATTTCCCTTTTAGTTATTTTAAATTTACAATGTGAATGCATTCTCATATAATATAATGCGCAGTTCTCTTCATGGCTTACATCCCCAACCTTGATGCACGCCATATCAAAAGACCAGTAGACGTATGCATAATCCGTTCGTTAATCAACACTGCGTTAACTACAGTGAACACTACTAATGTTTTGGGAGTTTCCCGTGGTTACCGCATTGCGTTTAGTAACGTAAGGTTTATACATCCGGCCACAGAGAAGGTATGTCATGTATAGTATGTCCCGCTGTAGTCGTGGTGCATTCTCTCACGTCATCCATCGCTGTAAACATTTGACTGAAGTCAGTCGTAGCCAGTGGCGGCTTGTGATCCCCCAAATACTAACCGTGCATTCCCCACCTTCCTCCTGCTATTACTTCAAATTACAAAATAACCTTTAAAAATTTATATCAAATTCACTGTCCTTGCTCTAACAGCCGTAGCAAAGATACATGACTATAATTATGTGGATAGTGCAAACGCTTACCGACCAAAGCAATGCGAAGAATTAAAGTACAATAAGCGTTTCTAGATTTCACATGTTCTCTTTATTTTTAAAACCTCAATTAATATTTTTTTCATCTTTGAGCTAAACTTTACCAGGCACTGCATAGGTTGTACTAGCAAAGATGTAAAGCTATGAGAAGCAACATTTGCACATATTTGAATTTTTGATGACCATTCAGACGCAGAGCTTATTACCTGGACTATGACAAGGCTATGACAATGGGAAATGAGGAAGGATCAGACGCCGTTTTTTTTTTCTTTCTCATAAACAGCGTCCTTTTATCCCGCTATATATAGTAAAACCTGGATAAAAAAGTATGTCCATGCGTGGAAAAAGTATACTGAATAAGGACTTGCGTGAACAATAAAATGATAGAACAAAAAATAATGATTAAGAGAGTGCATAATATCGAAGTTTCAAGGTAATATTATATATCTTTCTTGTATAAATATTACTTGGAACAGTCTGAGTATTTGTCAGGTGTTTTTGGGCCTGGTCATTTCAAAACCGTCGTCGTAAGGGAGAAATGTTAACACTGTCAAAAGTTATGGTTTTGAACTGACGTAATATATCTGTATTATAAAGTATAAATAAAATTATCGTTGTGAACAATGTGCATTACATTCCGGATGCAAGTCGCATCTTATGATGAAGACACTGCCTAGCCTCTAAACGTCGACTTAATTATGTAAGAGAGAAACCATCATACATCATGAAGGGTTATATAATGTAGGTGTTTCCAGTCAAGGTGATAAATGGTCGGTTTTTTCTGAATGTTTTCAACCTTAGTTGAATGTCAGAACTGTTTAAATTATTTTATGTGCGTAGTCACTGTTGTTGTTGTTGTTGTCTGTTGTCGTTGTTTCGGCATTCTAATGTGCACACATTAATAACTGGATTTTCCAGCCGAGTTCACTTAATGGCAATGCGCTGAAACGTTTTTGCCACGTAATTGCAACTGAAAAAACAACAAAAAAATGAATAAACTGGATATTACAATGGGAAACGAATGTTGCCGTTCAGTCGCACTCTCAGCATATTGGCAGCTTTTTCTCGTGCCAGCGAAATTTGCATTTATGCGGAAACAATCTGATTTGCACTTCCTGAGACACTTCGTCTTCTCACAAATTCAGTCGAAACAACAGCAGCGGCAACAGCAGCAGCACCAGAAGGAAGAGACAATCACAGCTCTACCATCTCCGTCTTCGCCCTCACTGTTCGCGTTGCTACCATCATCATCTGCAACAGCAACTGAAGTTGTAGCATTGCTGCAAGAACTTACTATAGCAAAATACATATTCTTTGTACGCTGTTCAAGATGGCGCTGATCCAGACTTCAGTGATTATGCTCAGTGTTCTCAGCGCCACTGCGTGGGGGCAGGGGCTCGACTTCCTCACTCTGGGACTTCTCGCTGGTGATAATTTTATTGACGGTGACAATGCTGCTGGTATCTCAATGGGTAAGTAAAACTAATTATTATATTACACCTAATTATTATAGTCAACATGAGACATACATATCGTCACAGTTAAGTAGGCAATTCGTCTCTCATTTCGTCGCCCATCTCACAAAGGGCGTGTGCGACATTTGCTAGTTCTTCAGGAGAGCGTTTTTTTTTTTTTTAAAGTCTGAGTGAGATTTAGAATTGCTAACATACCTCCAATCAAAAATGTTAATTATCTCCTATTCTACAGAAGTGGGCGGTCGATACGCCACTTCTTTAAAACAGAGATCTCGCCTTGGGCTTTCTTAAAATGGTCTCAGCTCAGACCTCCCAAAATGTCGCATGCGCCCCTCCGTGAGATAGGCGACAATTTGAATGAGTTTTTGAGGGAAGGGAAAAGACTCTGTCAGTGTCAGACAACGCAAGAAATTAATGTCAATCTCAAGCTTTGGTGCTGTTTTTTTAACCAAATGATCATGTGACTTACTTTGTCTGTGATATCTGATGCATGTTTTGGATTGTAGCAAGCATACAAATAGCCCTTTTTGCAAAGTGCCTATCTCAGTCTGCCTATGACTGTGACTATATGTGTCCCTGGTCTCTCAGTTGGTAAGTAAAGCTAACAGTCCAGCCAGGTCGTCCATGTGAGTCCCATATGAGCACCTTGTGGGCTGCCATGGGCCGACTGCCTAAACTATTTAGTTATGTTCAATGCTGTTGTGTAGTCACCTGGAAGTTAGAGGCAACCACGGAAAGAAATCTTTTTTTTTTTTTAATTCCTCGATAGCAAGAGCCTTTGTTAGCAAATAAATGAATATATCGGCGCCTGTTAAACGGGAGGGGCACTATATGCTCCCCAGGGAGTTGAGAGAGTGTTGTGTGAGCTGGGGTGATGATGACGTGAATTCACGTGAATGGGTATTGCAGGGATATAAGACGTATACACTCAAGTACTGTTGTTACTAGGTTAACTCTCCAGTCTACGAATGCAATCGACATGGCAAAACGACGATTTTTACAAGACCCAGACTACTGGCAATATTTTATAATAATGGTCATGCCACAGAGACAAAGAGCTACACACGATTGGAATAATATATGATACCAAATACATTAAATCTGTGTTCAGTGATCGGAATCAGTTTTAGGCCTATCAGTGGAGAATTTAAACGAGGAATACTCGTATTTAATGGATAATGTACATAATTCTTCGCGAGTCCACCAGTATGCCAGTGCAAAATGTACACAGTCGCTTATGTCACCGTGCCAGGTTCAGAGTTGTTGGTGGCTGTGCCAGGTTCAGAGTTGTTGGTGGCCGGAGAAGAATGTTGCAGACTGGACAAGTTTCGAATTTTCTGCGTTACAGTAAGATGATTGTGCATGCTTAATAACTTCTTTTTACTATATTGTCTATCTCTTCTGTTCTATTTTCTTCTGTTTCCTGTATGCAGTGATGTACAACGGTCTCAACAATCGGGTCCAGGCTCTAGAGAACCGAATGGCACAAGCAGCACCCAGTGGATGTAAGTAGACCTTTGATTTTAGGTTTTGCAGCCTTCCCACCCCTCGCTTCCAGTTTTGACCCGTCTAAGCCAAGAAGACCCCCCTTCACCTTTCCCACAGCCAGCATTTCTATCATCCTCTGACAAAACAGCATTTGTTGATTTCCCCGCCAAAATCATCTTTCTACAGATTCGTGAGCACTAAGTCAATGCTCATCTCCATATAAAATATTTGTGTAAAACTCTGAGCTCCTTTGATAACGTGACTGTAATTAAGCAAGCATTTTGTTGAAGCAACGTTGTGATTGTGTCTCCTTATGTATATTTCTAGTATCAGGGGAAGGATGTGTAAACCAAGATTTAATATTAAGGTTAAAATTGGGGAGGGGAAAATATCTAGTTCTACGATTTTTTTTTTAAAACATGTTGATAGCCTATGCCAGGAATGAAATCCGGATCGTTCACATTTGTTTTGGCAGATTCAGAGCGGCGATTGTTAGATTCCTGTGCCGTTTATATCTGCAATAACCATTTTGATTTTCTCATTAATCCTGCAGGTGAAAGTGGAGTTATCGGCCCTTTCGCACCTAACCAGCTAACTGGTACCATTAAGTTCCAAGGTAAATTTGACAGTCCTCCTGCCGTCAGTTTGTCTCTCTCTGACCTGACCAGCAAAGACCCTGCTGTGGCCTTGAACTTCAAGATCCGTCCCACCCAGGTGACGGCCACTGAGGCCACAGTGCAGGTCACAGACGGCACTAACAATGTCGTCAGTGCCTACGTTGCCTATATGGCCTGTCCCAGCAACAGAAGTGGCGGCACCAGCGGAGGTTCGGGCGACAGTGATAACGGGGGGAAATGATGACATTACCCCTAAGGACTAGTAGTTGGGTGGTATCGGTACAAGTATCATTACTTTTGCGGGTATCCAAATATTCCAGGCAGTGAGAAGAACAATCGAAACCTTCATGAATTGTGAACAAATCTGCCAAGGTGACCTGGTTTCAGAAGCGACTGTTCCTATTTCTTAATATCAATATATACCTCATATCGCAACCTTCCCAAAAGTGACTGGTTCTGCCCTGCTTAACATTCCATATAAGATTTGATAGTGAGGAATAACGCACAAACGCCAAGTGGCGATTCCGAAACCTCGTAAGGACTCTTGAATGGTTTCGCGCACGATCATAGTATTGAAAAGATTTACTTTCTAGTTCTAGTAAATGATTTTTATACTTTAAACGTGCCATCTGGCAGCCCCAAGCTTCTTTTCAAATGATGGACAAAAATGAGAGATGAGAGTCAAGCGAATGAACAGTATAGAACAGTGTGCAGCTTCATAAAAACAAATGCGTGCTTGAATTCAACATTTAAATGATTATGGTCATGAAAGAGGTCAAAGTATCGATACTGGTATCAGTTACCACTTCTCCAACTTGACGGTATCCATAACTGGGATCAGATGTATCATTCATCACTACAGGATTCTTCTCTTAAGACTGTGGACGCTCCTGAATGACCCTACCAAATAACATGGTGGCGAAGTTGGGGGCAGGGAAATAAGGGGAGAAAAACATAGCAATTTCAATCAGAAATGAGCCATCAGTGCAAGACAAGAGTCCAGCGGGGTTAATTTCAGCACCTTTATCTTGTCACCCAGGCAAATTTTATGAGCATTACAGGACCTCATGGTCTAAATGGTGGATCGTTTTTGCCTGTACATAGTCGCTGTGCGCATATTTCAGTGTATTGCACGGATACATCGTAGTAATGTCATGAGACTGGATTATGCGACTTTGCAGTAAATCAGAACTGCTGTAATCTTTTTAGCTTTACTTTGCTGAGGTAATGATTATTGACAAATAAATTGATAGCCTGTTAATGCTTTTGGTGTTTATTGCTTGTGATTTTGAAATTGTTCTAAATTTTTCAAAACAGTTTTAGTGCTGTGATGGCAATGGCGAATGTAGTGGAAGTTGTTGTAATATTTATGTCAATGATGACGACCACACACAACAACCACGATGGCGATGCTGTTGTTGATGATTTTACGGTTGCGAAAAAAAAAATAAGTGATGATGATAATGACGACGAAGATAATAAAGCGAATAGAATTTAACATTCGAATATTAGCGAAAGATTAAAACATGTACTTATATTAGACTAGTGCGATTAATTGTTTGTTTTTCCTCTCATTTACATAACTTCATTCGGTTCATGGATATTTTAATGTCTTAGGTCATTTGCACATGAAGAACATTGACGATGGTGATGATGATGTGATAGTCATAGATAATGCAATTTATCAAGCAGTTTAGTGATGTTACAATTGATGATGATGGCGGCAGCAGCAGCAACTACGTCTACAACTTATGACACAAAGACGTGTGGCACGTTTTCACCTGAACATACCAATCATACTTTATTAAAATGCATGATAAATACTCCTTTTGATCGGAATCTCTTTAATAGCATTCTTTTCTCTTTTAAAGAAAACAAAATTCCTTCAATATGACAACACCCAGTACTGTCCAATCCACTGTTACCTGCAAATGTTTTTATGTCCGTGGCGATGCAGTGAAATGTAATTGATGGTATCTGTAACATCAGCTCGAAGAGAGAAGAGTTGAATATACACACATTAATACAGCGGAATTCAGTTAACACAAACACTGCTTAACACGATTTCCTGCCTAGCACACCCCATTCAACAGTCATGGCTGCTTTGTTCCGTTTGAAGCAGTACCTTGTATAACACAAAACTAGTCATAAAACCTTATAACGCTGGGTCCCAAGGGTGACTGTATTATCAGAATTTAAAAGCATAATATAAATATGTTTCCTGGTGGCCATTTTAAAGCTCTGGAACCCTTCCCTGCCCATCTGGAAGGCAGTCTCATCTGATACGTAGTTACGTTGATCTATTTTTTCACTCTCAATATTTATTCCCCAATCTCTGCTTATTTGCAAGATTTTCCCACGATAGAATACTGTACATTGTGTTCTATGTAAAAGTCAATAAATATTAGTGATCACAAATCCTTGCAATAGCAGCTTTCCCCCACGCCCTGAAATATTGCGAATAAGAGGAGTCGCTAGAAAGTTACCGAGAGATTATTAATTTTTATGACCCACCAAACATAGAGAGATGTCTCCAGCGGTACGACAAAACATCTCAAACTCCAATATTATTTCAGTATTAGCTTTAGTATTAATATCAGTATTATAGTTTCTGTAAACAATGTGCCTGAATAGCGCTGTTCATTGTCGACTACCGGAATTGCTTAATGGGAAAACTCTTGAAAGAATAATTATGACCGAGTTTCTTAAAGAAGTGTCACCGCAGGTGCTGCTTTGTAAAAGCCAAGCTCGTACTTTGCCCGATTTTGGCTGGTCGTTTGCAACGCAGATAGTTTCTATGATCACATCTCGTCATGTAATCTTATGAAAATCTTTCAAACGATCCTTTTTTTTTCCGAATCAGTTCGAAACTCATGACGCAAAGAGACATATGTGTTTCATTTTCGAGTGCAGAAGTTTAGAACTTTATCAGTCCTGTATATTGCTGTTTGAGATGGTATGTTTCTTTGAAAGTCTAGTGAAATAAAATATTTTAAGTCAGTGTGGGCGAAATATTATGCTTTCCAGTTTCATATCGTAAGTATTAAAGGACTGACTGGCCAGCATCAAGCATTATGATATTATTGTTTCAGTAATCGAGATGTCATTGACCGCACTGATAGTTACTATAATATGCAAGGCGCTGTTGTCATACAGACCTCCCTGGATCTAATCATGTGGATATTGACTCCCAATAGTAAAAGCGGTTAATGCAGTTCTACTTGAATGGCAAATGCAAGAAGTAACAAGGACAAGTAAACGTGTCAGGATCGAATAAGATGCATACCTATTTCTACTTGAAATTCCCCAAGCACTCAGCTATCCTTTATGAATTTAATGATACATCCTTGAGAGGCGCATTAAATGACATTTAAGAATAAGACATAATTTCAATTTCATTAATGAAAATATGTGTCTAGTCATTTGGAAATTGAAAGCGACGGGACACCCCTACACCCCTGTTTGAAAAGCGCACGATTCACAAGAGGGCGCCCACACTTGAAATGTAGTCCGTGTGAAGTATTTTTATAGCCATGTAAACAATACGGAGATTACATTTTCACACGTCACGCGGAAACTAATGAGAGTTTTAGTGCAAGTATGTGGACGCTCTTTGTTTTCATTTATACGATTCTGCCTCTGGAAATTTAGAGAGCTTTTATTTTCAAGTTCGGATCTTATACCGGCCTTTATGACGAAGTAGGCAGGCATATAATATGGCACTTCCTGATATCACTGTGTGTACATCACTATGCACGTTACGAACTAGACGTGAAAGTTACACCTGATTCTATTTTGAAACATGCAGTATGATCGCAACACTAGGTAGGATGCGAATGCCAACCTGTGCCATTACGGCCCGTAAAAGATTCGAACTTGAAATTACGATCAGTAGCGGTACGAAGGGAGGAATGAACCGGTTGGGGAGGGGNNNNGGGGGGAGTGGGGGGAATAGGTGCCATATCTGGGACGAAGAGCCAAAGAAAGACAGCGAGAGGGAGAAAAAGAAGAAAAGGGGGCAAAACAATTAAATTGGTCTAAGGGGCAAAATATTCAAACCTCTGTCTTGTCACTAGTCACGATTAGGCGAAACGTGTGCTTAAGAGAATTGTCATGACGTGGAATCTACTGTATCTCCGTTCTGTTTGATTCTGTATTGATAGTCTAGGCTTTATTGAAAGAAAAAGGCGGAAGAGGAAGCGGATGTCGGATAAGCAAAGCAGAGGAAAAGAGCAGGATGGATGAGGAAGACAGTTAAGGTTGAGGAGGCGGGGGTGAGGGTGGAGACAGACAGAAGCACACTCAGCACAATGTAACCTTGTAGTACTGAAGCAATCGCAAAGACGATGATGGGAAAATTAAATTCGACAGCTGGGCTAAAATAAACGGCTCACTCTATTTACATCTTTTTACACCTACAAACACTTGCTCAACTCTTTGTTTACTTTTTGCATAAAAAGTGCTTAAGAGAAGACCACAAAGTGTCGCTTAAACGATTGGGTGGTCTATTTCCTGAAGTGGGTGTAATTTTGTGTACATACACCACATTATTTATTCCAAGCACCATCTCGCACCTCGTACTGCCCTCCACGACTCGCTGTGTGCTCTCGTCTGAACGTGGCGGAAGTTGAGAGGATCCGCTCCAGCTTTTTTTGTCCCACGACGTCATCATTTCATCACAAGAGTTCGAATTATTGAAAACTAGGATGTCCTTGAGTATGAACGAAACCATTCTACCTGCGGACACTTGGTCGGAATGAAAACACGCTAGCTGTATCATATTTAAACAGGCTTATAATGTATTTTCATTTTGTATTTCTGTATGAGATCGTGTGTCCTTGTGATTTGACGGCATATTCCTCGATCACTTTCTTCTCCATGTCAACTCAATTCAAATCTTGTTTACCAGAAATAAATGTCATTAAATTCTAGGCGATTTTTTGGTTTAAAGTTAATTTCAGAGCTATCCTTTGATCACGATACACTCAAACACACTTGTTACAAAATAGGGCATACAGGTGATAATCTTAACTGTTTCGCTTCAAGTATTATTTCTTTAGGACTTGCAAAAAATGTTTCAGGATCGATCTAGTTTCGGATAATGGGTTCCGCAATAAACGGCTTGATGTATATATCGGCCAATAATATAAAAGAACAGATGTCTCCGTCCGTAGACCTTAGTGAGACACCTCCCTGTTGCCAGACATAGCAGCTAAGCTGTGTGGGGATGATTGTGTGAGGGAAGGCTCACTCTTGAAAGCAGCTGAAATTAAGAGATCAAACTCTGGATCAAGTGACACAGGGTAGCTGAAATATCGTTTGGCAAAGAAACTCTACAAGGCCGTGTCGATTTATCGAGCTATCTGGCACTTGACTGGGGCTTTACTCATCATGGATTCCTGGTTTTCACTAATGTCGGTGAGTACTTGCTGTTGAGTATGTCACTTTGACTTGTGTATAAAGAAATGGAGAAATAAAACTACTCTTCAAAGCTTTAAAAGATGGAGAGTTCAGTGGACATGCCAGAAAGGACCGATGACATGTCTGATATGATTTTTGTCTCTTTTCAAACCATAGTGAATTCAAAACATGCTACACGAGCAAATTATTACGAGAGGGAAATGCCAGCACATTCCGCATATTGATAGCCTACTTATCTGTAGGGGCAAAACTAATGTGAAAGGACAAAAAAAAAACAACATTTTTTTTTGTTTGCGAATGAACTTAACATAACATTTTCTGATCATACCGCCTCCGTTGTTAGATTATTTTTTTTATTTATCACCAGTAGACATTTCATGTGAATGCGTCTTTGTTAATGGTTTATCTTTAGATCGATTTAGCGGAGTGTGGTATTACATTCACATTAAATGCCGTGGAATGTCTTCAGTGTCTGCTTTTCGTGAAAAAAAGGATGATTTTTATACCTCAAAAAATATAAATCATCATAAAAATTTCAAGCTAATTTCAGCTAGAAATAGCATTATATTGCTCTTTGTGTTTCATTTGCTTTGACAAATTCCCGAAGGAGCTGGACACGGATGCACCTAGATTAATTATAAACGCCATGAAATGTCTCTCATGTTTGTTCCCCCTGAAACCCACCTTAAACTTAAACAAATCATGATGAAAGATTTGACAATTTCACGCAGAAATGGTCCCAAATTGCTCCTTTTGTTCCCAGTTTGTTTTAATTTTCCAGGAGAGCATGGGCTTGGACTCCTGTCCCTAACTTGTGCATCGTCTTCAGCGGTCGCGAGTGCGCCACAGCGTGCGTTCTCCCCTCTTCCCGACGATGTTTGGTAATTCTTAAAATATTAAGCAAATTCAGAGCCAAGACTTCTGTTACTATTTTTACGGGTAAATACATGAAGATGGCGGGTGAGGGGACGAGGTAGGGAGTGGGGAAGCTGGCGGGATGTCCCCAAGCACTAGTTTTGCGAGGGATCCCGGAAGAGGCTGTTACAGTCAGTGTTGTTTGATAGATTTTAAACACATTTTTCGACGGGCATGGTAACAACTAATTCACGTGGAAATTTTTATCAAATGTCGTGAAACACTGTCAAATGTCGTGAAACACACTATAATAACAATTATTTAAAATGCATCTTTTCATATAGGAGCACTCATTGCTTGATGTTTTGGAGAATAGTACCAAAGCCCCTTGATTTTCGAATCCTTTATCCATTTATAGGTCTAATTTCGTTGTATTATGAAAAAAATGAGATAAGCGGGCACTGCCAGCATGGAGCAGTCGGCCTTAAAGTGTAACCCTTACGAGCGACAATAAATGCTTGACACTGGCGTTGCATACTGTTGCATAGTGTTTCAAAAGATTTTTTTTTATTACATATCAGTGCACTTTGCATGTGTGCACGCTCCAAATTATGTTAATGACTCCTTAGAGTATATCCCCAGCCTACCCAATGCGCCATTTTTCTCAGATGTGTAAAACGGTAACTACTGAGCCATGCTCTGAGCGAAATCGCCTTCTAGCAGTTTTCTGCTATTTGGTTTTGTAAATTTGAGACCCAGTTGTGCAGATGCAGCTGTGTGTGCTTGCATTAGAAATATTCTTTGTGGCATCTGGCGAGTTTGCGGGTCAGTCCATGACAAGAAAGAATTGCTGAGTAAGAACTTCTTTGGATGATAGGCCTCGCGTTATTGAGGATGTGATATTTATTGATGATAGGACCCATGTCAGGACCTCCAGCACAAAATATTTGTGTGTTGACAAATCATTGAGTTCTAGGTGCGAGAGCTGAGATTTGGACTGTCATCGGTAATCATTTCTGTAGTCTAGGTGTGACAACCATCTGTGGCAAGCTAGTGAATATGTTGTTGCACATGTTTAATCAGATCTGGAGTGATCTTTGGTGAGCCTCTGACTCGCAAATTCAGCCCCACATCAGAGTGGTGACCGCAAATCAGGTGCCTTGCAGTCTCTCCGTGCGCAGTTCCATGCATTTCATTGCTCTTTTTACAACAATTTTTGGCACAGTGAAAAACTAAAAATATCCCTTTTCAGGACCACTGATACAGGCATTTTGTTCCCAAATGCATGATTAATGTGTATGTCAAATTTCACATCAGTTCGACCTTTTAAATAAACCAGGATCGATCAAAACTCTGATTTCCACATTACATTATGTCTAATTTTAGGAGAGCTTTAAATCACCTAGAAAATGAGAAACATCACTTTCACGCGTTTGAGATTTGAAAATTAAATATTTAGCATCGGAAATTTACTCATGCTTTTGGTTTGTTTTTAAGGGCGGCCTGTACAGTTGAATAACATTCGGAAATTAGTTACTGGATGTATTCTAGTGCTACTGACTGGACACCTTCAGCACCAGCTAAATGCTCACCATATCCTGCATGTTTTCTTTGAACAGGTCCTGGTGTGCACCACAATAATTCTCATACTGGGCGCGTCATCTTGTTGGGCTGCTCCACGGCAGGTGAGTTTATAATTATAAAACTTCACTAGTAGACCAAAGCACATTTAATACAACAAATAGAGGGCATGAATACAAAAAGCTTATTTTCTAATATTCTCAGAAAACCCAGATGATTAACAAGTTTCCTGTATTTTATGAGTAGCTCTTTTCGATGAAAAATTACAAGGTCCTCTTTGATTCTATTCCATGAATGAAACCAAATAATTTAATTTTTAATGTCAGAATAACTTTAGACAACAGAAAACTCAAATTATTTGGAAAGATACTTCTCCAAAATTCACGCTTAAGACAATTAGGCCCTCAAGGGGAGAATTATGTTGAAGTTAAGTGCAAAAAAAAAACAACGATAGTAATGTTGAGGGAACTTGATATGTTCGAGACCTCGTCATCTGTTGCGCCGCAAAAAGATCTACTCATCTGAGGTACAGTTCATATAACTTGCAGCCAGTCAAAATGAGGGTGAAGTCGCTTGTTGACTGAGCCTGTATAGAGTTATTGGTACGATATGAGAGCCAAATTTTATTTTATATGCTTTTACGAGAAACAAACATTGTGACTACCACTGTTCTGGCCCGAGATATTGTTGCTTGAAGTGACAGATGTCACATTTGTGCAAAGAAAAAGAAGTCAGAGAAGATAGTGATCGAAAAACAATTTTACCCTTACTACAAGACACCTAATCTTCTTCACAAAAACTGAGATTTATCCACAATTACGAGACATTAAAGCCATAAAATCAGTAATTTTGAGGTCTTTTCATTTCTGCAATAAAGTACATTCGATAGCTGATAACCCCAGTCACCTATTAGAACATGAGGTCTCAGTTTCTAGTCATGTGACATAAACCTCATTTCGACTAGTTGCAAAACATATTTCCTTTGTTTATAGAACGTGTCCTACACACTGAATTTGTGTGACCGCATGTTGTGGTCGTACTGCTTTATTTCTGTTGTTCATGTGCCTTCTATAGTTCAGCACTGCCTATGAATATAATCATTACTTGCCATATGCGGGGTCTGTGTGCAGTAGATGTCCAATATAGTCTGAAAACAACATAGACTCAGTGTGTTAGGGAGCAGTATGCTTGTGTATACTGGTATAATACTATTCACTTTTGTGTCTTTATATTTGGGAGACGACGAGGTAAGGATGTATATAATAGTCTAGATCTAAACTGGAGTGATATGCAGTGCAGTGTTGTAATTTCTATTATGCTGGACTGAGAGAGAAACTATGAGAGCCGTCGCATACTACTCCTCCAGTTACACTTAATGTAACTCTGTGAGTTTACCTTAGGACATTCATACAGTGCTCAGTACTGATCATCTCCATCGCATAAGACCCTTTAAACCTTAACAATAAATTACACAAGATTCATTTCACTGGTCGGCAACGAATTTGTCTCCATCTGACAAGGAGTAAGTTACCAGGTTTACTCTTGCTCCATCAAATGAACGCATTCTCTCTACGTTTTGTTTCGGGCTTTATGAAACCCATTTAATATAACTTTAAGGGAAAAAAAATGAGGAACACCATTCCAGAACTCGGAATTTCTCCGTTGCAGGCTGACTTGACATGGACTTGCCCTCAAGAAGCCCAGCTTTGCTTCCCTCCAAGTGATGTGGCGTTGAATGAATGCAATAGCGACAAGGACTGTCCCATCGGTGCCCGCTGTTGTTACAAGGGTTGTTCTAAGAAGTGTGACATGCCGAGTCCATGTGCAAAAGTGGTGAGTGGGATTATACCAAATACTATTAATTAACAAGAAGGGACACTCAGCTTAAAAAGTGGCCACAACACCACTTGGCATCCCCTAGTTAGAGGGAGAAGTGAAACCTGGCTTTCACAGGTTAATAGTAATATTGACTCTCACATGGTCAAACGATATTGACCATTTTTATACCAACAAATTTCCCTCGGGTGAAGTTTACTCAATTAAAACGTTGTAAAATTTGTTTAAGTATTAACTATTTAAAGTATTTTTAACTACCTTTCTCTGCACAAACTCCATTAGCATTTCTCATCAAATTGTAAGCTTAGTGGTAATTACATTAATCAAGCAATCTTGTTGGAGATAAGAAAGCTACAGTGTCGACATACTGAAAACCCAAACTAGTTTTTAGATCTTGAAGACTCTCCTATCATCAATTGCAGCCACTTTTGTTACTTCGTTTAACTCTTTAGAAATCATTTACAGCATGCTGCTTCTAGATTTTAGATCTCAGACCAAAAAAAATAATGTCATTACATGTCTGAGATCATGTTGCTGTATAAATTAAGTTGAACTAGAAAGCTTAACGTTCTGTCAGAAGGTTGCAGGTAGAAAGCAGAAGTTTGATCCTCTTGTCATCCATTTTATACAATGAGTTTCCAGAGACCCAAGAAAATCACTTTAATAATTGTAATTCAATCGTTACCTGCATGACCCGATTCATTTCCTGATTCTGCAAGATTGTTACCGGGTATGTGTGCCACTCTTAAACAATTTAAACTTTCAAATGGACTTTGACCACTTCCTTCCAGATCTGCGAGCAGGGCTACATGTGCCAAGAACGAGAGACTCCGTGTTCAATACCACCATGTCAGCTGGAGGCGGTCTGTATACCAGAAGGTTAGTCTATGTATTATTATGGTGCTTGAATATTCATCAGATGGACTATTCGAAACTATGTTAAACAAATAACATACTACAGAACAAAATGCCAGATAATAATATAAGAAGGGAAATAATCCATTGATGTGCGTCTCATCACAGACATTATCGCGTAGAAAATCAAATAAGTGCTTAAAAAAATTGTCGAAAAAGACCCGAAAAGACTGAAAAAACAAAAAGACCAAACTAACCACTTTGTACCTTTTACTTGAAAGCAACAAACAAGAATCAATTGAAATCAACACACGTTATTGTGACGTATTGCCCACCTTCTCCTACTTTATACCCACCCAGTTTTTAATAATGCTATTGGGTTTTTTCGGGTTTTATTTTTTTTCTCTTTGAACGAGTTACGCATACAAAAAGTCACCTAATGCCCCCCCCCCCCCCCCCCC
>JAWQUT010000072.1:70088-87363 GCA_033807755.1 Ellobium chinense
ATATATGCTTCTATATGCTTACTGTATTTATATAGTTAAAAAACTCCCTATTATCGAAGAGCCATAACTCGCTGTTTGAGAATCTACTGATCTGGTATTTTTTAAGTCCCTTTTGCGTAATGACTTAGCTTGTTACCAAAATATTTCCTGTACGTCGTCAAATGTCATCACCAAGACTATAAACGGATTTCTAGCAGGTTTGCGAAGTTCTCATTCTGTTCCACAAATTTCTTGCAACTACATGTCCAGATATGTGAAAGGATCTTTTTCTGACTGCGTTACCAAAATACCAGTTATTTGAACAGCTAGATATTTTAGTAGTAATGTAATGTGATCACTTGCTTTACCCATTCCGAACTTCTTGCACTTAAAATTTTTCTTAAAGACCTTTCTTGGACTTCTTTCACTGGTACATATCAGTTAAGCAAAAGGCACCATCTTCCCTGATTTTTTTTTTAAAAAAAAGAAAAAAATCATTAATCAATGTGCCAAACGGCTTCAGAATCCTAAAGATATAGACTAGGCCCTATATATGTACCGTGCTGTCATGTCAGTGTGTGATAGTGAACTACTGTACTTTCCTCCTTACAAAAAAGACCTAGAATTCATCATGTGAGCAATAATTATTGTATCCCAGGTGCGTATATTAAATAAGAAGCACAGTGATACCTTGACTCCCCTAGTGAGTTTGCTTACCACCTTGACTATTCTAAGTAATATGGTTTTAACATTGCAGAAATGCGGACGTAAAAAAGAGTGCCGACTAGTCAAACCCACAAAATGTGACACAGCACCATGTGAGCCAGTGGCCCAGTGTCTTCCAGGTGAGTTAGCCTATAGCAGGACATGATAAGACTTCCAGCTTAAGAGAGTCACCGCTGTAGGTACATGTACTTCTTATTTATGTTCAGAGACCAAGAAAGGTTTGCTCTCAAACTAAAATGAGTATATGAAATGGTTTCATGTTCAACTGTGTTTATTCAACGGACGTGTGCAGTTCATGCAAAAAAAAAAATTAAAAATCAGGGAACTTCGAGAATAAGTATGCCTTTATTGCATTGCAAAAGGAAATTAAAATTTATACTTATTGTTGAGGTGCACTTAAGAGCAAAGTTCATCTAAATAATGAAATGGTAGAATAATAATGAATCTATGCTTCTGAAATTCATACTTAATACACTGCAGCGAGAACTTAATGTTAGGGTTTCAGTGTAACTTGCTTTTCACTCCAGCCTGTTATTTATACAGTACTTGATGACCTCCCTCTAAAGTAATTTATGGTCTTTCTGCCACCCAGTACTGAACGTCCCATTTGAAAACCGATGCAGCCTGGCAGACCGGACTACTGTGGGACTGCCTATCCTTGGCTCAGACCGTAAAACTGAACTGGATTGTTACACTGACCTTTGTCCAGACGGAACAGTATGCACAGCCATGGGGACAGACCTGAATAGATGTTGCTGGCAGACAACCCGTAAGTGTAGTTGAAGAATATTGCGGAAAATTCTAAAAAAAAGGGAAACAAAACCTGCAATAACACCGCAGCGTTCAGCACTATCCGCAATGTCACTGCTGATAGCATTCAGCACTATCCGTGATATTATTGTGGATTATTGTAGATTATTATTGTAGACTGATGTTTCCCATTTATTAGTATCCACGCACTTTTCGCAGTGACATTAGAAGTAGCACTTTGTGGCTTAGCTGGTAAGAGCTCGGTGACACAGAGAATATCGCTCAGGAGCTATCCCCAGCGACAATAAGTGTGGCAAAGAAAAAAAAAAGCTGTTTTATTTCTTTCTATACATTTTCCTGTAATGGAATGTAATTACGCCGTCGTTTTCTCAGTTTCAAAAGGCCAGCCATGTGTGCACTGCTTGTGCATGTCCCTGACAATAATATTGCACTTCTTGCAGAGAAGAGTTCGTTTGTGATGGAAATAACACCCAGCACTCTCCGCAGTGTCACTGGGAATAGCCACTTCGTTTCATGAAATATGACCAGTTGGCCACACAGCTAACAGATATTGCTTATATTTAAGGCAAGGAGGGAAATGTACGTCATGCGTAGCAAAGGGGCTAATAAGAAAAGTTGCTGCCAAACTGATTCTTCTTTTATATCTAACATTCCAAGCAACACCAGATTCCTTATTACCGGTAAATCATGTCCCTGAGTATATTGGAACTTTGATAACATCACCATCTCTTTGACTAAGCTCTTGATGATGTGTTATCAGGAGTTTTGTGTTATCCAGTGTCTTTTTATAGGGAACAGAGCAGCTGGAACAATTGAATGGGAATGTTGTACATGGAATTGTGTTAAGCAGTGGTGAGTTCTGTTGTAAATAACTAAGTATACCTCTCTGTCTTACAGAGGAGAAAGTTCTGTCTGCTCCTAAAGCTGGTGAATGCCCTATGGAGTTCATGATCAACTTTGATGAACTCAGCATTAAGTGTGAAATCGATGGTGAATGCCCAGGTGAACAGAAATGCTGCTATCAGAGAAGAGACGTTCCTCGCTCTCTACAGTACGGATTCTGCATGGATCCTGTCCACATAGTGGTAGAGAATGCTCCTGCCGAATGTCGTCGATCATTTTATACCCAGATAATGTTTAGTGCTGTTGGTTTGTGTTGATTCAAATGAAATTTGAGTGCACTCAAACAAGCCTAATATGAAATCAATGGGACCAGCTAAATTGTTTTGCATTAATCATATTTCAGATTATCCATGATAAAGAAAATTAGATTGCCCATCACAGTCCAGTTCATAGTAGGACATATGAAAAAAAATCGCTGTTGATAATGAAATGGCATGCCTTTGTCTGCCCCTAACTTAAGGGTGGGATATCCCCTGCCCAGGGACCAGTTTATTGCAAATGAGAAAGACAATGAACAAGGATGGTAGGGGGTTTAGAAATGCTTTGTTATAAGTGTATTTTTGGATCAGTGGCATTTCATAATCAGCATAATACATCAATACAAGAGATGTCAGGAAATGTTGTGACTTGTTATGCATTTCATAATGTCCCTGTTTTCATACTACCTGTTTTTGTAGTAAATGTGTTCGAGTGTTTTGTCATTTGCCAAAGTAGATTACCATGAGTCCTTGAAGTAAATGTGATAATCATGGAAGAGCACTACATGGTTGTGGGTATGTATAATATCTAGAATTGGACAGGATCTGATTAGCTTCAAGATTGTCTGTTACCTCATGCAACTCTAAAAATTTGAACAGGTAACCATAAGCAACATCAGTCTGCTTTTTAAAACTTTATGTCTTTCCCAGTGAAGAAAATAAAAATGAATTACAAAACTCATTCAACTGACTTACTGGTTCCATTATTTCTTTCTGGCTTCTTGACTTCTAGTAACCCCTAATTTCCCTATTCAATGACTTTCATTCACCATGATCTTCCTCATAAGAGTTTGCTGCAAGTAACAATGTTTAGCTGTCAAAGGCCAAGCAATCATGATGCCAACACTGGCAATCAAGATCTCTTCAACCAACCTATCATCACTCTTGACATACCAGTCATAAATATGGTTGCACTTAAAAAAGTTGTATCAAATGCAGATTTTGATCAGGTATTACTTTGCTCAGAGTTTGTGGCTGGATCTAATGACAGTATCAGAAATTGTGTATTGGCTCAAATGCTTGAGGATATATGAAGTTTGTGATGAATCTGGTCTCATCATAGTTACAAGGTAGTTGCATGTAAATCTGCCTTTTATCTCGCTTTTTCTGAAGCTCATTATTGTAAAAATGTTACATGTCAGTATGATCTATATGTACAAGTGAAACTGAAATGGCCAAAGCTGGCTTATGGGTTTAGCAGACGCCTGACACAATGACAAAAACTGGGGTGGAGAGAATCTTCCCTCACAAGATCTCATCAAGGAGCAGACTTCTCCACACATCCAGATATGAATCTGCTTTCATACAACAAACATAAGAAAGAGAATAAATGTAACAATCATTCTTTTTAATTCTATATCAGAAATGCTATTTTTACAATGTTAAACATGACCAGCACCATGGAGTATGAAAGCACTGTCTACATCAGTGAAGTGTCTGTTACTATCAGCTTGGAGCGCTTTGGACTGGGGCTAGGGCTAGAAAGAACAAAAAAAGAGCACAATACAGAATTATTAAAGAGTCACAAAGTATATTCTTTAAGACTGATATATTAATGGGAATTTAAGTAGGCATACAAAGCATGTTTCATCTGATTCTGAGATGGACCACCATATCCTATATATAAAGGTTGCTAAGAAGCTCTCATCTGTGATGTCAGACTCAAAATCTGAATAGCAGTCTTTGATAAACAACAAGTTTATTTGATAAAAACCCAGACCACAAGCAATGCCACAGATGGGATTGTTTTTACTTTAAGTTAATTCATGTGTTTGCAAATTAAAAAGTGTGTCTTGAATGACTCAGAGATTTTCGTTACGAACAAACAAAAAAAAAGTGTTTCAAATATGAACCATTTGAGGGAAAACATGCCCATAAAGCATAACATAATTAATCAAGACATACATTTGGCTCTCAAAGCTGGTATATTTGTAGGGCATTTCTGAGTGTACACAAAGTGAAATTGCTCAAGGGCTAATTCAAAGTAATGTACTTGTTATTTGCTGGTTATCACCAGTGACTGGTATTCTCCTACTGTAAAGCATCATGAAGATGTTAAAGCTGTGCCATCTGACCATTATCTACTGACATCCAATGACACAGCCTCAATTTAGCTGGATTTGCTTTCACATTTCTAAGGCCAGACGTTCTGATGGTGTTATGGTGCTTTGATATAATTTTTTTTTACTATAAGTTTGGAGGGACAGTGAATTAGCCATCTGCAAAGTTTCTCTGCAGTATGAAATATTTCACTGTGAAACTCTGAAAACTAGCACACCCTGATTTGATCCACACCACTGAATTCAAAGAGGCAAAGTGTCTCATGATGCCTCTTCTATCCTTTTAAATCCCTGTCAGTGTTTTCTCCAGTATAACTGCACAATTTCACCTGCAAATTTCAAACTCCACCCCCCCCACCACCACCTAAAAATCTACTTAACATGTGCTGATCTCTCCTTCTTTCCTGCTGCACTTCAAAGTATACATGTCTTGCGGAAAACAAATATCTCTCTAAAAATTCACAAATTTCCACCACCCCCCCCCCCCCCCCCCCCCCCCNCCCCAGGTCCAGGTAGGCCTCTAAGAGCTCTCTCTGATAAAGTTATTCTGCCAGCTCAACAGTATCCCAGTTGGGTGTCCTCACCTATTGTCAGTATCATCACTATCATCATCCCCACTACGTCTCTTGCTGGAACCCTTCCGCCTACTTCCTCTGTACTCATCCTCATTATCATCGCTGCTGTGGGAGGAATCCAGATCTTTTGTCTTGGACATTTTCACATCTGTGCCATCATGGTCGTCTTCTCTATCACCATCATCTTCATCATCATTACCACCCGTGTCAGTGGTTGATATGCGTGGAAGAGTGCCCAAGGGAACCTGTGACCAGTCTATGATGTCTGAAAGACAGTAATGCATCCCTTAGGGCTATTGGCACCCACAAAATAAAATTGTAAAGAGATTTAGGGAGATTTAAAAAAAAATAAATTCACATCAAAAAGCAGCAATCTGCCAACAATCATGCAAAAGCGAAAGTCAAAGATGCCACTCATTTATCATAAAATTCTCTGAGCGTTTTAGTTTCTTATCGAGTCTAGTTCACCGATGTCATTTAAAGCACTAATGTTCCTATCGCAAAGATGTTCTTAATGAATGAACTTCTGTGGGCAAATGAGTAAACAGACCAATAATCCAGGAAGAAATTTTCAAAACATATAGAAAGCGCTAAAACAGATAAAAAGGACACCGATATCTTGCTTAGATCCACTTTATCTGTGCAAGATGTTTCTCAGACTGATGACAACTTAGCAGTGTTTTTAAAATTTTAATATTCTGTGACATTTAAAGGAATAGACTAAAATAAAGCAAATTACCGAAGAAGATAATAAGTATTAGTATAACATATGGATATTAACCTGTACAAACTCTCCAGGGTATGTCGTCACCTCCAATACTGTTCTGTATGTCACTGACTGTGGAAGGATTGATGCCTTGCCGAGCGCTTTGCTTCTCTCTGGCTTTTTTAATGTCTGAAATAGTTAAAATGGAACTAAAATCACAGCATGGGCCAAAACATACACACAGAGAAGATAAAGAAAAGACCAAGACAGGAAGAGAGAGAAACATCAATACTGTGCTTTTCTCTAACTCTGAGAAAAAGAATGAAGTCTGCTATCTCATTTATAATTTGAGGACCGAACTAAATTACTGCAAAAGGGGTAATCCCTTATGAATTGTGGCCATTCAAATCTGGACAAGTTATTTAGTATTCATTTATTAAGTTTACCTTGTTATTAAGTATAAATTTCATATGAATGGATTCATTATTATTCTATCATTTCACTATTCAGATGGACTTTGATCATTGTGTCTAACTCAATAATTAGTATACTTTTCCATGCATGTAGGCATAATCTATATCAAGATTCCATTTGTCTTGATACTGAACACAATCAAAGCTATGTGGACGCCATGGGATGATACCTTCTACTGTGTATATGGTGTCTGAGTCAGACTCATCAGATGAGACATCAGAGCTGGCAGTTTGTGTGTGAATGTCTAACAACTTCATCACCTTGCTATAACTCTCTGACCCCAAGCTTTCCTTGTCTGCGAGGCTATGGAAGCAAAATGAATCCCAAGTCAGTGGTGGCAATATAAATTTTCATGCTGATAGACAGACACTGACTCTTTAAGATCATAATAATATGCAGTGTTCTCTCCACACTACTATTGCGATTCCCCCCCCTCATATTTCAAAATCCCCCCTAAAAAATACATTGAACACGCTCCTATTTCCCTTTCTTTCCTGCACTCTAAAGTTGGCAATACTTGAGAAAAATTTCAAATCCCCAAAACATTTTAAGCCCCCTCCCCTCCTCAACTTTATGACAAGGGGAGAATATCTCCCTCTCTTAAATCATAATATGACTTGGAGGAAACACTGAGTATATAACTGACTCCTGAAGATGATCAAGATATACAAAGAGGCTATCAAATTGAAACAATCTGACTGCAGACTTTCTATAACTGATATTTTGTTGTGCAACTTTGCTACCAGTATTCTACTGTACTTATAATTAAGGATGGTAGCATCTGATGGTGAATATTTCGGAAAGAAAATTAACATGCAGGTCTCTCTTCATGATGGATGCTGATTTGTCATTCTTTCTACTTGATTCTTAAAATGCACTGTATGTGGATCTTAAAATGCACTGTATGTGGATCTGATTTTTGAGGTCTGAAATTCTTTGGCATTCATCCATCTCTGCGTATTTAGCAGTTCAAATGAAATCCTCAAAGATGTCAAACTAATATGTCCACATGACAATCTGTCTGCCTGTTGGTCTATCCTTGGCTACACTCCTGATAATCCACAAGCAGGGGTTTAATCTTTATTCTTGCAATCAATCAAAATGAGACTTTTGTCACCAACCTGAGATATCAAGCTATAAAACTGAAAAGGGCCATTGAAATATCAATTTTTTTGTTGTTATTATAAACACTGCAAGTAACACCATTTCCATACACAAAAACACTGATTTTATGGGAAAATGATGAGACATATTAGATAACTTAAGAGGTATAAAACTTCTCCTCAATCATGATTTTCTCAGAATATTTTTTTTCAGGTTTACGGATCAACCCATCTTATTTCAAACAGTTATATCATGGACCAGAATAATTCTATTTTCAACATTATTTGACCCAATGAAAACACATATTATTCTAAGCTTTCATGTAATACCAACAACCTCATTTGGTCAAAAGGCGAATTAAGCCTCATTTTAACTGGCTGCAAGACAATCTCACCATGTTATGTCATGGATTACACTTCTCAACAAATAGAGTGATTCACTTCTTGCAATGCATCCACTTGATCATGTTTTTGGAATCTTTTTCTTATGGGGGCTATAACTATGTTGCAAGAAGCTGGACTGCAGAGACTGGGAAAAAACTGATAAAATATTTTGCAACTTTATACTACTCTGATATTATAATGTTGATCACAGAGGAACCAAAGTTAACTCACTATTTCAGTAGATGTGCAGTCAGAGGGTTCATGTTTTCCAGACAAGCTGCAAGCAGAGTTTTCTTTGGGACTGAGATGCCCATCTTGAACAGCACCTCTTGTTTTCTTCTCCTCTTCTTTTTTTTGCTTCTGGCACAGGGATCTGAGGACATAAAACAAGAGGTTTGTATATTTCTATGTACAGTACATTTAGTAGTGACACCACCATAGAGACATTCCAAGTAAGGAATAGGATAGAGTGCAACTCCAGCAACATTATTTTATTAATTTATCATCTATACTGCTGCAAATGCAGGAAAACAAACAACACCCTAACTATGTGTTTAAGCCTACACAGAGCACATATGGAATAGAGCAAAGATATGCTGGTGACATAGCACTTTATCCAAAAAAAAACAACACTAACAGAAGACCTATGAATTATTGTTATAGAGCAGGTCTCCACATGATTAATAATAATGCAAGTCCCATGCATCCATGCACGGTTTATCATAGACGGGATAGCACTTATGCCCTTATGTCATCCCAGTGACAATATTTAGATATCATTGAGTATTTACCTTATTTTCTTCATTCAAAAGTTATGAAAACTAACAGAAGGAATGGAAAAGTCCTGCTAGGTGTACCTTCACTCTGAGACAGAAGGAAAGCTATCCATGCCACCAGCTGATAATTACGAAGTCCCTCCCCTGAAGTCACGGAGAACATGGCTGTATGTAGCATCAAGGGGAGAACACCAATACTGTTCAACTTTCTCAGTAATGGCCGCCAGAATTCCACAATTTCCAGTGGGATTGTGGGAGGTGACTGCGCAAGCAAATCTGATCAAAGACAGTCATCAGTGGAAGCTGTTAAAGTCATTGTAATCCTCCAAACTGTACTCCTAAAATAATTTATACTTACATGTATCAGCAAACATTCATCTTTCTTTGATGGAATATCTCATGTGCATAAGCAACGCTATAATTCAACAGCAGACTAAAGTGAAATTACTGAAAAAATAGTGATGCAACATGAAACACATAGATCTGTATTCAGTGCAAATGCCAATTCATTTACTGGACTCCACTGTATGCAAAAGGCTTGAAAGACAGTCTAAACATACTTCATAGTGGACCCCACATTTGTATCCTTATCTGTTAAGACATGACTACAATAGACATCTGCACTCTGAGTGTACGTGCACGTATGTGTGTATGCACATGCAGTCACTCTGGCTCACCAACTAACCGCTAGTTCCAGAATTAATAATGTATGCTTCAGTCAGACAAAAGCTTATTCTTAAAGCTACAGTGCTGCAGTGTTTCTATTGAGCAGTATCAGTCTACTATAAATATAACACACAAACACACACACACAAAACAACTAAAGATATAAAATGACAGTTATGGACATCAACTCTGGGTACATTTTCACTCAACTACTGAGTTCACAGAAAAAAACAGGATATATGAGCAATAGGCATAAGGCAGTCTGGCAGAAAGATATGACCAATTAACATAATAAACCCACTAAATAAGGAAATCAGAATGCATGCGAAATTAAAGTGAAGCTAACTTAAATGGTACACGGAGAAATGAAGAAGATTAAAAAAAAAAAAAAAGTTTTTAAAAAAAAAGAAAAAGTAAACAGCTCCCTGACCAAGCAGAAAGACATGAGACAACTAACCTTCACTCCTGACACCAAAAGCTGACAACTGCTCATCTGTTGCAATTAGTATGCCATCCTCAAGAAGACACTTGACAAATCTCAATCTAGAATGTAATCAAGATTTTAAGAGATAAAAAATTAACTCAGGAAACAATAACATAATGACAGAAAATTACATTTATCAACATGAAAATGATAAGACATCATTTTCATGCTACTTCAGGAATTGAAAAGTTTATTTCCCAAAGTCAGGAAATAGATTTGGAATGCTTTCCAAAGAGAGGTAAATAAAGTAAAGGCAATTGTGTTTTCTTTGCATTGTTTTATTATCTTATAAATATGTCATAAGTGAAAGTCAGATACCAAGCTGAAATTTGTTTTACATTGATTAAACCAGAACTGCATGTCTAAATAAACTACTAACTCATTTTTCAGTGAAAACACACTTACAGAGTTTTGGAATAACTCTCTCTAGTTTATACATGACAAAAAAATACGAGTCCATTTAACTACAGCTAGGAGTATGAAAAAACTGCCACTAAGTGGAGAGAATGATTTAAACCATACTGTTATTCTAATTTCTAAAATATAATACAATTAAGCAAATTATCATCAGATGTGATCAAGCAATGTGTGATGGAATCAGGTGTTTTTTTTAAAAATGAAAACAACATAATATTTTTGCATGAAAAGAGTTTAACACTTGTCAACTGGCAGCATAAGTATCTACACTGTATGCTGGGTGTTAGCAAGGGGGACAGGGCGCCTATGGAAATACTCTGTGCACTCAGTAGTCAGTCTTGGTACAAAATAACAAATCAACTACTAAAAATAAAAATATCATTCACTCTGACACTAAACACAATATTGTCTTTTATTTTTGACACAGGCAAGAATGATACAAAGAACACCTTTATCCAAAAATTTTAGTGACCAGGATTAGCCATGGTGGATTTGTATATAAACAGAATGAATATTTATCTTTAATGAGCATGAGGAAGACTGAACACAGTGCATTTCAGCCAATGCAAAAACTGCCAAAAAATACATGTTCTGTGACTTGGTCTTATAAATCACAGACAAATGCCAATGGTCAATTGCTGGAGAAAATTAAAGCAAACCATGAATGAGAGCAATTAAAGCAATATACACAACAGTTTGAGTGCTCAACGCTAGCTGTACCTGTTTTGTGTTAAATATTTATGCAACGTCTTCAGTGTCTCTGCGTGATTAGCAGTTTTCTTGTCTTTGTCACTACTTTCTTCATTCAGTTCCTGGGGGGAAGCCAGAAATAAAAGATTAATTACAAAGCTGTCAAATCATCTGCCAGGCGGGTATCCAAGTTGCATCCTGGAATCTTCATCAAAACAGGCAGACTGAAATAACATAAAATCTGTCTTGAAATGTGGAAACTTTCTGAAACCTGGCATGCCTGATGCTTTAATCGTCCTTAAACTATTTCAAGTCTTATAGTCAAGCCCCTCTTTCCTCATTCCATCTGTCTGAGGCTGAAGATGAGGAAGCTGAGGTAACTGTGAATGCATATCTGAGCAGGACAATCACTTGTAACAGGACCCATAAAATCGGAACAATAGGCACATGACCAACTTCAGCCAAGAACAGACGGACACTGTAGTCTGAAAGGAATTTTCAAGTTACCTAGTGCCATGGTAGAATCCCTTTGCTTCTGAAGTACACATGCAAAAGAGCAAAATCCTATTACTAACTCTTGTAGTACAAGGTGCCTCGGATCCAGCTACCTGGTGGCTATGTGACCTTTGTGATGGACAGTATTGTATGCCAGCTGATCAACTGACACTGGGCTGCAAACTTCAGCCGCCGCACCCAGCACTCAACAGGGAGCTGCATATATATTCTATTGCCAAATTCAAGCACAGCATGTGGACGGCAGAATTCATTCAATCATAGCATGATGAGGATTAAAAGAAAATTCTAGAGATGAAAAATTACTTTTATTTTCTACAGTACAATTACGTTATCAATTCAGCATTTATATGGTGGAAAATGCTTCTTGATAATGTAGTTTAATACAAGCCTGAGGGTGTTACACCTTAATGAAAATTAAGAAATAACAGGGGTGTACTTTCTCCCACCTGGTAACGAACTTTCTCAAAATCATAGAATGTGCGTCTGATGTCTGACATTTTAGGTGGTTTAGGTGTGACCTCCACATCCTTGTTCTCAAGTTTGGCACTGACAGTCTGCTGCTTCCAGAAATTTTCTTTCAGGTAAGAGAGTGCCCATTTGGTACCTGTGGCCAGGGCATCAAGGCAGGGAAGTGAACCATGGGTTGCATCATGACGCAGGCGAACTATCCACTCTGGAATGCCGAACTGGGCAAAGAGCAGAAATAATGATTATGAAAGTTACTTTATTAAAATGGAACTCAGCCTGCACTGCCTCTTTGAAAGCATTGATGTAGACAAGTCCAGCATGATTTTCCCTACCAGTTATAAAGCATGAAATATTAAGCTAAAGCTTTCTACAGCCTTAATTCTTGACACAAGAATGTGGTATCTTATTAAATGCATAAACCCATTACATTTCATTTTACATCGGCAATGAGCACAATTTGCAACATAATCCTGCAAATGCGAGAAAAATAAAGTATACAAGCACAGATGTACAAAATCATATTCCTGTAAATACTGTACCCTGTCTTCTATTAATCATATGGCTCTGACTAAACCTAACACGGTCAGATATATGCCACTTTGATTCATACATAACTTTTCTAAACATCTTTAAATACATTTTTTAATACTTGTTTCAAACTGACAAAAGTGGGTAAACGAATGTCAGTAACACTGCTGGATAGAGTTCTGTGAAGTTTGCAATTTTTTTTTTTTTTTCTGTAGGAGGAACAATCAATTTGTAAGATATCTAGTGTATCTAGTCCTAATCCAGAGCTCTATGTTTATTATTTCTTACCTCCCTGGCTATCAGATGGACTGGCTGGGCTGTGGCTTTTGTCTGTCCTTTCTCAGTGACATGGTTGACAAACCTGTAGAAAAACTTACAGATTAACACCCTAAAAATTCGACACCCTGAAATTATTTTGAAAGAAAATCTCCAGATACTAAAGTGTTGAGATAACAGTGCTTCTTTAAGTCAATCACATCTTATGAACAAGAAGAATGCTGACAGCAAAGAAACACAAAAGTGAAGGAGCTGAAGCTTTGATATGACTGCATTGTTTTTGCAAATATGAAAGCAAAGCTATTATCATAAGACCAAATTATCATAACCAGTGGCAGTCATTACAGATCATCATAAATGTTTCCCAATAAGGAATAAAGACTTCAAAAAGTTATCTTCATCATGCTCTCCTCAAATCAAGATATTTTTACTTATGAATAAGAAAATCCAAATGATTCTTCTAGTTCCCCACTCTCCACCCTGAGTGATAATGGCTGCAAGCAATAGACTTATTCATAGGCAAACTGTTAAAACAATAGTGCTAAACTTTGTGATGACATCTTCATTGCTTACTTACCTGATGAGAGCTAAGCTGTAAGTTGATCTGAGCTGCATGTCTCTCTGTTGTAGTTCCCCATCTCTCTCAGCACCGATGTGGTCCAGAAGGGCTTGCATGAGTGCTCCTGAACTTTCTACAGCAACAGATAATTTGCTGCCAGCTCTGAAATATTAAAAAGAGATGCCTGAAAATTAAGACCTAGTGTTAATGAACTAATGGCAAGATTTGCACTCCTTGATAATTGGCTCTCTTTTAACAATATGTCAAAAAACATGGAAAATAGTCTAGGAAAAAACTTGGGGTTTATTACAATCTTAAGTGTGTAGTCTGCTAGAGATCCTGGTGTTGGATTCATATGGCACTGGGTTTTACAACCTTTTGCTATTTATTTCTACACATACTAGAGAGGGATAGGAAACTCTTTTACTCAGACGAGGCAACAGAAGATCTACAGAGGAAGATACCCTCATCTAGAAAGTGTTCCAGCCCTTTGCCTTCCTGATGCTCTAAAGAGTCATGACTCCCAAGTGTCTTCTGTCCATTATTTTTTTCCTGCCTCAAGAGGTTTTTGACCACACATACTGGTCCCAACTCTGTGCATATTATGTACATGAGAAGATACAGGGTGCAAATACAATGAGAAAACTTATGAGGCTGTGTCAGACAGTCTACAGATTTTATTATCGTCACCACATTATTTCATGTTTTTGCAATAACAGACCCTGTATCCATAAATTTTACCGCTCTTAGAGTTGAACGCTGTATGTCTTCCAAACATTATTTAAACTGTTTTCTTTACTTATATCACTTTGCACATAAATTCAAAATACTTTGTCCACCATAGCATGTGCTACAGTAACAGAGACAAAATTTTTGTTATAAAAAGTTTGTCCAGCCCAAGAATGACTTCAATTAAAAAAAAAAAAAAAAAATCATCCATCAAGATAAAGACTACTACAGTTTACCGGTAATGTGGAATTTAGCAAATCTCTTGTAGTAAAGACATGAACATATGTGGCACATGTGATGACAGGATCCTAAGACAAAATCAATGACTTCCAGACACAGCCTCATATCACAATCGAAATTAAAGGCGTTCAAAAGCTACAGATTTTGAAAATTAGCATGACTAAACACACTGCTGCGGTTCAGCCATACTACAGCACTAATCTCCAGTCCATTTAATGAAAGGTAAACATAAATAACAGTACACCTGGGGTGTACCTTGTTATTAAATTCTTCAGAAATTTGAGTGCAGCGAGACCTATCTCACTTGAGACAATATTACCAAACAAAAAGTCTAAATATGCTTCACTAATCCCAAAATTAAACGTGATACAATAAATGCTTTTTTCCTTAAATTACTGAGGAAGGTGATGATGCTCCTATTTCTTTCAATATATATATTTAGCTTTATTTGAAAAAAATTTGTAACCAATAAAAATAAATATTGCAGCCACTCAAGGATCTTATATTGCTTCGTGAACAATAGTTGCGTATAGCATAATATTTATCAAGTCTTTCAAATACAACTTTGTACATGGATGGAAAAATATGGCCCCTTGCTGGTAGAATCTGATATTGCTGATGGAGGGACTGTCAACAGAGTGAGACAGAAACATGGTACAGTGGATGTCCACGGTGAATAGACATAGATGGCCCCTGGAATCATACTCACTTGCTTTTCTTTGTATGTCTCTTATTTTATTTTAATTGTCAGTCTTGGAAAAATGCTCAGCTGTGAAACGTTAACTATTTTTTAATATAACTTCATTACATATTTTTTCAAAAGCCTTATGAACTTTGCGTTAAATCTGGGAAGAGCCATACATATATTATTTCAAAAAATAGGCACAGATAATGCTCTTGTGGTGTCAAGATTTCCTCAATTAATGGTAAGGTAGTTCAGAAGAAATTTTCTTGAAAGGAGTCCTAAATGAAAGGTAAATTAATAGAGGACTGGATTAATCTCATCTGAGACTGAACACTTTTTAACATATTCAGGGAGGATAGTCTTTCCTTAACCAAAATGCATGCAAATACAGTTGGAATGAGACTGTAGTGTGAAGATAGACCTGACAATGGTCATTTCCTTCCCACATTTATGTTCTATTGATGGTATGCATCCGCATATTTAGGTGTCCCTGTAAAGATCTTGATGAACACAAAAAGGTCAACAGATAAAGTAAATATATCAAATCACTCATTTTACCTTGATTTCCATACTGCTATTCTATTGATGGCTTGTATTTGGCATTTTTCACTGTCACTGTATAGGTCTTGATAAACACATAAGAACTCAGACCTGAAAAAGCACAAACAATGAAAGGAAGGATTTCCATATGTGGTAACTCCTACAACTACGGTCAGTACCTTAATTCCAAATAACGTACTAATACAACCCTAACCCTATCCCCCCCTAACCCTAATCCTATCCTTAACCCTAACAATAATGCCCGTCGAGATAGGAGCATCAATCAAAGCGAGCGTAACTTCTTATCGCCAGTTACCACATATGGAAATCCTCCCCAATGAAATGTAAAATATTATTTGAGGTTTTAATATAATAATAATACCCACTAAACTAACTAGTCTACATTCTTGAATCACACTGAATGAAGGGCTTTCCCTAACGACAGAACTGATTGAGTCGATATATTTTTGTATATTTTTAATGTCGTTATATTAGTTATTCGATACTGGTTTCGATATCACAATGTTACTACTCCACAGTGCCTGATGGGCAGGGCCAACTCGCGTGTTTTCATCGATCGATGGCAGCGGGTGAGAGAGAGAGTTCAATTCATTTAGTCTGATGCATGTTGTTCTACAGAGTGCCACCAGCCAAATGGCTTCGCAAACTGTTTGTGCGAGGACTGCGTTGCGGTGCGGTTGGAGAGCTCCCGTATTTCCTACTGTCTTATAATACTCCGCTGACAGCACCAGTAGTCAAATTTTGTCTCTTTGGCTATACGGAAAATCTACAGGATTTAGTTTTAGGTCAATCGGTGTTGTTCTGTGAGTACATTATAGGAACACTAAATGCAGTTGGCGGCGCGCGATCAGCAAGTGCGATGAGAGGGGCTCGCGGGTGAGAGAGAGCTCGCATTCTTCAATGGTCTTATAATACTCCACTGAGAGCACTGATAACAGACATGTCAACAAGTGCCGACACGTCGGTCCTGACGGGTAAAAATCGACTCGGTCCGACAAAATGTTGGTCACTGTTGAACCAATGTCCGGCAGATCTACGTCCGGTAGATCTATACGTTTTGAAAATCGGTTGTAAAACGAAAGGAGTGTGAATGCACGACCTTAACGGATCCTAAATATCTGCGACGCTCATTAACCCGAGAACACCGAACTCATAGCACGAATGGCAGGCACTGCCACCGAACCTTCAGCTTTGTTTACGAAAGAAGCGTATTTCCCTTCCGGTGCAGATTGCCAGCTATGCCAGGTAAGTTAAATTATTTCAGCTGATTTTTTTACATTAAGTAATTTAAGCAACTACAAAAATGCAAAAGAACTTTTGGAATAGTTAGCGATCTCTTATTTCTCGTTTAATATTAAAAAATTAGATTCTTAAGCGAAAAATATGAGAATGACGCAAACCTGCGAAATTTAACTTTGAAAACGCCTGGCTGGCACACTACTAAAGATTCCCCGTTGAGAACAAGGAAAGTTACTCTATTAAATAGTTTCTTGCAGTCAATTCCCCGCGAGTTTACGATAGGCCTAGTCTAGTAAGCGATCGTCATGTCGTGGCCTATTAAGTTCAATGCTGGGGCTCTTCCTGGAAAGAAAAGAAAGACTGAGGCGTCAGAGGAAGAGAGAAAGAAAAGTTATGTAGAAGTCAGAAAAGGGAGAAGTTTTAATGAACAATGGCAAGTGGGAAGGGGATGGCTGCAGTGGGACAGTGACAAGGGTATGACTTGCACTGCATGTCAGGAACTG